>CM051826.1:102002636-102220136 GCA_028451465.1 Erethizon dorsatum
GTACACACGTACAAAAAAAGGGCCGGTGATATCGCTCAGCAGCATGGGCGCCTGCTGGCGTGCGAGGTCCTGAGGTCGACCCCCGGTACCCACAAAAAAAAAAAAAAAACAAAAACTGTAACACTTACCTGCCATTTGTCCTATTCCTTTAAGACTTGCCAGGACATGTATGTTAAGAGGCTGAAAATGTTCATTTTTTTAAAAATGTGCTATCCTTCTATGAGTACAGATTTGCATTTTTAAGAAGAACTCTTGAAGACCTATTGTCAAGAGTTGAAATGCCACATCTTCTGTCAAGAATAGCAAAAATCCATATCCTACAATAACTGGATTTTACTTATTGATTCTACCTAGTTTAAAATGTGAGTTTCTGAAGCATAATGAGATAAAGATTAAGATCAAGGGCCTTGCAGTCAGCCAGACCTATTTTTGAAACTCAACTCTGCCATCTATCAGCTGTTAGTCCTGATTTACTTATTTTTAATTTGGGATTATGGTACCCACCTCATCTGGATGTTGTGAGAAGTAAATTAATAACTGCATATAAGATAATTACTAAAATGTTGAATAATACTACAGTTTCAATAATTTACTAGTTATTTTTATGTAATCAACACTACATAATTTTTCTTTTTAAATTGTTGCTTTTTATTTATCTCAAATATAGGTCATATATAGATTCATACATATATATATCCATATATATATGAATATTTGCATCCCATGTGAGGGAGATATAAACTTAAGAAAACCAAAGATATGTAAGGCATCAAGCCTTGTTTAATTTTGTTTCTCCAACAGTGTATGATGCAAGATTTTGTATATAACCATTACTAAATGAATGACACATTTTATTTAATCCACCATGAAATGTCTGATGACAATATATATTTCTTATAGTGCAGGAATAGCTTACAAAAAGGAAAAAGATAGGTTTGTATACTAACGTGCTTCAATTGGATTAAATTCTTTTTTCTCCAGTTAAAGTCAAATGAAGCATTCGTTTAAAAGACAGGCCCATGTCTTTTGTCACAGGTTTAACAGAAAACTCACAAGTTATAAATGATAAACCCGTATCCTAGGGCCTAATTTACTATCAAGAACCACATTAGATACTTTCAGATTACTAGAGAAGTGTGCCAAAGTATACTCCAGGGATCTCAAAGAGTTAATATCTCCCTATAAAATGCAGCTTGGTTTATTACAAGGGAGTAATTGAAACATTTGTTTTAATAATATAAGCAAAGTAACAACAGCATTTATGATGTTCGATCCAATCCTGCGGGGTACACTTAGTAGTGTGCGAGTTAAAGTTTTTTGAGAAGTGGGGATCAAAACCTGTTGTTCAAGAATCATTAAAAATCAGCATCCAAGAGGCTATCTCCAGGTACAGAGTTTACTTAGCATTTGTAGTGAGTTCATTCCAGGGATTTTAAAAAATTGTTTCTACAGATTGAGTTCACGATGCTGTCATAATGAGGGACTGGGGACTGACTTGGAGTGTGTCTAATGCAAAACACCAGACCCTCAAATAGCCAATTTGACGTCTAACAAAATTGAACAGCCTTCTTGATTGGAAGCTGCAGACTCATTTTTTAAACATTGGAGAAACCTGAATTAACCTACTTAGTGATTGAGTTTGGGAATATAGACATGATCTGAGTAAGGAAATCTTGCCTGTTTCTATATTTACCAATGCTTGCATCTTCCTTCTTTAGAAACCTTGCACTTCACCACTGATTTGAAGGAAACTCCCTGGCATTAACAGTGCTGAGCATCCTGGAAAAGAGGCGGGTGTCCAGAGGAGCACCTCTTCACACCCTGCATTGCACCGGGGCCACTCAAAGCAGACATCCTCACCAAACTACTGTTCCTGTACCCTGCCACAGCGCTTCCGCGTCAGTCTTCTCTTGTTCCTGTCTACCAAACCTGTGAGCAGCCAATGCTTGGTAGGTTCACATCTTCCATCTTCAACTGATTATCTTCCTTCTCTAGAAAATACTCAAATACTCCCAATTTGACCCACATTTCTCCTTATTGATTCCATTCAGAAGCACAAGCACCCTTTATTATCATTTTTGTTTATTAGCTCTAGGCCAAATCCTTCTCACTGCCTACTTTTGTAAATAAAATTTCATTGAGACATAACCTGATTCAGTCCTTTGTGTATTGCTTTCACAGTAAAAAGGCAGAGTTGAGTAGTTGCAACAGAGGCCATCTGGGTGGCCATGCTTCAAGTAAGAGTTTGCTGACCTTAGCCTAGATATTCACTTTTGTTTCACTCTGCACATCCACTCATCCGATATGCTCTCTCATTTCTGCTGCCATCCCAGGCTTTTGCACTCTACCATGTACAGCTAATAATCCACCATCAGAAAATTTTTCTGCACCCTCAGCTTCATCTCTCAATGCTCCTTTTGCTTCCTTACTCTAGCTAAACCCTGTGTGTCCCTTGTTGAATTCACTTTGGTTGCAGTCCTAGGTGGAGGAGGCGGTCCCTGCCCTGGGGTGGGTGTTCTTTTCATTCTCCAGTGCCACTTCCAAACCCCCAGCTCCATGGAAATTTATGCCATTAGACTTTCTCACCTACTACCCTTCCTTGTTATTGTCATCTTCGGAGCTCAGATACCTTCATTGTTTGATAACTTTAGCTCTGGGCTCATTGTCTTTTTAACATTCCACAATTATTTTCACTGTCTTCCTTATTAAGACTTCCAAGCTGTTGGGTTTATGATGTATCACTATCAATCTGTACTCCTCGGATGCTTCCTTTCTTCTCTGCCCAGCTTCGATTCTTCTTCTTTATTTTAAATAAGATTTCATGATATAGTCTAGGCTAGACTTGAACTCACTGTGTAGCACAGACTGGCCTCCAACTGAAGGTCCTCCTGCCTCAGCCTCCTGGGATAACAGATGTTTGCCACCAGGCCCAGCTATACCCAGCTTAGATTCTATTTCTGTCTTTAATAACATTCTTCACTCTCATGCTCCTGCCACCTTCCATCCCTTAGTTATGCTGCAATCCTGTTCCACATAATAGCCTCCATGCACCTACACAACAGGACACTGATGAGGACGCAAGAACTATTCTTACCAGTACTACTTTAAATTCTGGCTATAAGGGCCGGTGAGATGGCTCAGCGGCGTAAGCGCCTGCCTTGCAAGCGCGAGGGCCCGAGTTCGACTCCTGGAACCCACATACGAAAAAGGGGCCAGTGATATCGCTCAGTGGCACGGGTGCCTGTTGGCGCGCGAGGTCCTGAGGTCGTCCCCCTGGTACCCACAAAAAAAAAAAAAAAAAAAAATTCTGGCTATAAGTCTCAAATAGGTAGTCAAGAGAAATCATTGCTTCCATAAGACTTTTGCATTCTAATTTCCAAAATGATAATTTCATATCATGTCTTTATTCCTTAAATATCCTAGACTATTTTATTTCCCATAATCCCAGAGTATAATCCTCACAAATTGTTGAGAAAATAAAAGTAGTTGGACCAGAATTCTCTCACCTTTCCAACTTAAAACTAGGTATTCTCCTCACTCTATACCTGTTCTCTGTCTGCCTTGATTTACTACAGAGCAAGTGTCTCTGTTCTTACCACTGACATACCTTGAGTTTAACCCTGAATTCCAACCCTTCTAACCTTCTCAAGGGCTTAGTTTCTCAGCTGTCTGCATGCCTGCTCATGAATCATCACTTTTCTTCTCAATCACTCCCATTGTCATAAACCACTTCTAGCATGAACTTTCTTTAAACACACACGCACACACACACACACACACACACACACACAGTACTAAAACAATATTAATGACAGCAAGAAGACCCTCACTTCACCTGACATCGATCTCTAAAGATCTCTGGGATCTCAGCTGAAATGTTTCCTCCAAGTAGTCTTCTATGTCCACACATTTTCTTTGGGTAGTCACCCAGATATACTTTTTTATGTCTTTGAAGTTACTATATTGCATTTATCACTGTCCACCATATATATATTAGCTCTAGGCCAAATCCTTCTCACTGCCTACTTTTGTAAATAAAATTTCATTGAGACATAACCTGATTCAGTCCTTTGTGTATTGCTTTCACAGTAAAAAGGCAGAGTTGAGTAGTTGCAACAGAGGCCATCCGATATGCTCTCTCATTTCTGCTGCCATCCCAGAGAGAGAGAGAGAGAGAGAGAGAGAGAGAGAGAGAGGTTTGTTTGCTCTTTTTCTGCCCCTTGCCACATTATATAAGCTCTGTGAAAGCAATTATCATCTGTCTGTCTTTTCTCTTCTGCATTCTCAGCACACATGACAGACATAGAAGGTCCAAAATAATGATATTTGAATGACTAAATGAATGAGTTACTTCTTTTTTTTCTGTCTTCCACTAGGCCACAAGGTCCTCAAGGGCAAGGACTGTGTGTTGTACTCTCTTTATAGTTGGTGTTTACTAAGCACTTGTTGCATGAATGAATCATTGCTATAAATGAGCAATAATCTAAAGATAAAAGTTATTAACATGATGTTCTACTTTTAAAATTTGCATTGGCATTTTTACTTAAAAAAATCGAAATGATTTTTCAGGGTTTTACTTATTCCTTCTAAACAAGTGCTAATTTGTGTGACTTATCCATATGCACCAAAATTAATTTTTCTAACTTTAGGGCTTATAAATAAATAAGTATACTTATATGTATGTAGATGGATGGCTATATATACACCTACCCACACATATATAAAACATATGTTAGTCCTGTTCTAAGGAACTGCCAAACTTTCTTGGTAAGACTTGCCAATTGCAATCATGTGATGGGATGACAGTTCTCTTCTCTGGGAGAAGTCCAGACTTCCAGTGTCTGGGACAGAAATAATATAGACCAAGAAACATATATAGCTGGTGATGGATGATTTTTGGCTCCCAAAATGTGAGGTTTGGTTGTCTTATTGGGAGACTACAAAAATCATTAGGCCAGAAATTATTTTTATTTCTACTCAGCTGAAAGAAGTTTTCCTTCCTGTATTTTTGTATGCAGGCATACTGCAAAGACAATTTGCCTGGTCAATATGGGTTTATACTAAACTTTATCACTCAATGATTGCATGAGATCTTTTTGCCAGTGTAGCTGCCTTATTTTTATTGGCATAGTAAGTATGTGTCCAAATATACCAATTATAGATGCTATCCTGTTACCAATAATATGGTACTCTTTAAGAGTGAAGATGTTTTCGCTCTCATGTAGAACTGATTCTGAGGAGATTACAAAGACTTAAGTGACTGCATTTTGCAGAGGAGGTAATAGGAATGGTTTCAGCTGAAAACAAGAAAAAGAATCGACCAACAGTAGCCTAGATGAATTGGGACTCAGTGGTTCAGTGGCATCAAGGCTTCTATATTTGCAGGTCCATTGGCCTTGACCTTGAAGTCGAATGACACCTGAGGCACAAAACTGTTCCAACTCACTTATCCTAGGAAAAAGTATCCAAATAGAGAAGCAGGACATGTTGTGAATAAGTGAGTTTCTCTTTATGTAATGTCCTCTCAGTAAGGAGAAAAACCTTTTCTTTAACAGACTTCCCTTTACATCTCACTGGCTAAAAATTGGTCCCATGGCAGTTCCTCGACCAGTGGCTAGAGCTACCTTTCCTGAGAACTAGAGATCCTTGTCTGATTTCTGAATAAACTTTGGTTCCATTTGAGAGAATAGAAAGGAGGATGCCTTTTGCAATGACAAGGAATACAGGCTTCATAGTGTTCTGCCAAGCACACTCATGAGGCTTCATAGAGATGAAACTTACACCGTATCTTGAATTCAAGTAGAATTTGGCCAGTAATCAAGTTTAGAAATGCTGAAAGGCAAAGAGAGCTGCTTCTACAAGTGTGTGGAATGGAGAACTGCAAATAATGAGTTGTAGCTGAGCATTCTGTTTGTAGGGTAGTTAGGGAAGAGACTGTAGAGGCCAGCAGGACCATGACATGAAGGCTATGTGGAAGGAGAAAGTCAAGTTCTCATACATTCTGGTATCTTCCTGAGGTTGTAATTAAAAGAGCAAATAAATACCCGCTTGGGCTTTCACTCCATATGTAACAGAAAATCTAGACATTTCAAATTCTGTACCATCATCTTTTTATGTTAAAGTAGAAAAGGGAGAGCATTCTTTGCTTATATCTTGTTCCTCTCTCCTTCTCCCTCTCCCTTTGTCCCTACTAAAATGCAGCATAGGGATGCTTCAGAATTTTGTTAAGGTACACATCACTTAGTGGGTTATGAAGCCTCAGAAGACTTTGCAGGTATCTTTTCCCTACTAAAACTTTTGGAGAAAAAAAAAATCTGAGTGCTTGAAGTAAAACCAGTCCTGCTACTCTATTAATTGTCTATTGGGCTACATGATCAGTTCCTGAGCCAAAATCTGCCCCATTGCAACATTCCTTGTTGAGTAATAACAAACCAACGTAATCAGTTTTTCTCACCTTGGGAAGGTTAAAATAAAGGGGGATGGATGTCAGAAATGTAAATGGAAGAGGCAAAATGCAGTGGAGGGGGGGGATGAGAAGAGAGAAAGAGAGAGTAAGAGAACGACAGAAAGCCAACAGCTGACCTACAGAAATTAACACATTAAGTCTCTGGTCTTGGAAACTGAGACAAAAAGGTCATAGAAAATGTCAACTATCAAAAAATATTTTAGAGACTTTCTCAATATTATCATTATTATCAGCCCATTGGAATCACGAAATCTATTCTCAAAATACAATCTAATCCTATTCCATCAGAGAATATATTCAGATAAAATTATTGATGAAAAGTGCAATCATAAATTATTATTATTATTGTATAGCATTGAGGATTGAGCCCAGTGTCTTGGCACTGAGCTATTTCCCAGCCCTGTTCTTAATTTTATTTTTTATTTTTGAGACAGGTTCTCATTAAATCACTAAATTGCCCAGGTTAGGCTCAAAGCTGTGATCCTCCTGCCTCAGGCTCTCAGAGTACTGTGGTTATAAGCGGTTGCCACCACTTCCCGATCATACACTACTTTTTGATCAGGTTTAATTACTCTTCACCTTCCAAGGTAAGTCTCTGAGATGTAAGGTGTTTTGAAAATAGTCTCTGTGAAGTCATGTGTGGTGGTGCATGGAAGTAATCCCAGCAATCGGGAGGCTGAGGTAGGAGGACGGCATGTTAAAGGCCAGCCTCTACTACATCGTGAGTTCAAGGCCAGTCTGGGCTGTATAACGAGACCCTGTTTCAAAAAACCAAAGAGAAGTAAAGGTAGGAAGGAAGAAATAAAATAGTCTCTGTAAGTTTGTGACTAATGGCACAGAGAGAAGTCTTTTTTTTTTCTTCCCTGCAGAATTCTAAAGAAGAAGATAATATTCAAAATGGAAGGTAATGACACAACAAAAGAGAAATAATGTTTAGTTATCAGAACTGAGACCACAAAAGATGATTCATGGATCTGCTATGATATGGCACATATCCCCAAGTACATATAGAAGCAGACTGGAAAACAGAAAAGAAACTCTGGATAATGTAGGCAAAAAAAAAAAAAGAAAGAAAGAAAGAAAGAAAGAAAGAAAGAAAGAAAGAAAGAAAGAAAGAAAGAAAGAAAGAGAAAAAGAGAGAAAGAAAGAAAGACCTGTTTGAATTGAGGAAAACTATCAGACTACCTGTCAGAATCCAGTCTGGAGAATCCAGTTGTGGTGCTACATGCCTTAAATCCCAGCACTCTGGGAGGCTGAAGCAGAAGGATCACAAGTTCAAGCTTACTGGGAAACTTACTAGATTCTTTCTCAAAATAAAAAAGAGCTGGGGATGTAGTTCAACGCAAAGGTCCTGGGTTAAATACCCAGTGCTGCAAGAAGAAAAAAAAATTACCAGTACTTTTGAAAAACCACATTTTTAGAACTTATTCAGATCCAGATGCATCAGAATATGACTTTTTATGCAGTTGGCCTGGCACCTACAATGAGGAAGCCTTTAGCTGTCCACAGGAAAGTGTCCATGTATGATGGAAATAATTCTTTCTTAAGAAGGACTCTCCTTATTTCTCAGACCATGACCATCTTAATTTTTCATTACAATGTCTTTTTCTTTATGAAATTGTCATGCTAACACATGGTAAGTTACTTTTTTAGAAAAATTAACTTAGCAACTTGAAAATTAACAAAACTATTGCTAGGTTTCTTGTTTGTTTCTTTGTTTTTGAGACAGGCTCTCACTTTGCAGTGCAGGCTGGTCTTGAATTCACCATGTAGCCCAGGCTGCCATTGAACTTGCAGCTATCCTACTGCCTCAGCCTCATGAGTGGTAGAATTATAGATTTGTGCCACAATGCCCAGCTTATTGCTAGGTTTTTTATCTTAGGTAACTCATCATTATCACTATTACTGACTTTAAAATGAGAGTAATAAAATCTAACAGCATAGTTTTGTATAGATTAAATGAAGATATGTATATGTGTATGTGTATGTATACGTGTATATGTGTATGGGTATGTGTATGTATATGTATGAAACATTCAAACTGTTCTCTTTCTGTGTTATCAGATAAAATACATTGGTTTCTATGTCTATCTTCTTGCACTTAAACAATAAAGGTGTTTATTTGTTTCAGATAAGTAAGATGTCTAGAGTAAGACATCTTGATCTTGTGAATATCAGGTTTTATTCACACAGGACTGTGGTTCTATTTTTCTGATTCTTTCTGTTCTACTCTCCTCTGCCTTTTCTTTTTGCCTCTGCAGTAGCTTCTAAGGTGGCTTCTAGGAGACTCTTTCCACAGATGAGTGCTATGACCCAGATATGATTTGAATATGTCCCCAAAGGGTTCACAAATTGGGACCTTGGTCCTCAATGTGACAGCTGTGGGAAGTGGTATGAAAATGCTAAGAGGTAAGGCCTAGTAGGAGGTAATTAGATCACAAGGACACAGCCTTTGAAAGGAATTAAGGTAGTCCTTATTGGACTGTGATTAGTTCTGACAAAATGATTGTTATAAAAAGGACAAGACTCACTCTTTTTCTCTCTGGCCTCCTGTCTTGCCATGTGATATATTCCCATTGTTGTGACATTTTATTGATCAGCTTTCCATTGCCGAGACAAAATACCTGACACTCACAACTCAAAGGAAGAGGAGTTTACTTTGGCTCATGGTTTCAGAGGCTCAGTCCATGGTCAGCTGACCTCAGAGCAGAAATTTCATGACAGAAGGGTATGGTGGAAGAAAACTGCCCACCTCATGGCAGCCAGGAAGCAGAGTGAGAGGAAAAAGCCAGAGAAGAAGGAGCCAACTACCAGATATAGTTCCCAAGGTCATACTCCCATGACCTACCCAGACAGAGCCAGAAATGTGCATTACTTATCTCCTAGCTGTCTTTAATCCTGAGTTGATGTTGGTGCTAAGGCAAATAAGATTACCTTCAATAATCAAACATACCACGACCCGTCCCTGAAGCTGGAAATGATGTAAATACCATCAAATCCTTAAAACTATGATGTAATTGGCTGGATGAAAATTAAAGGTATAGGAATTAACACAATTTCTCTCATATCCTAGTCATAAATATATTTATTATTGTCTACCTCCATATAGCAGTCCCTTCACATATCTTTACTGTCTATCACAAAGTAGTATGGGTTAAATTTAAAGAAGCTGCTAATATTTTTAATGCAAATGTTATCTACTTGATACTTACAAGGACAAAAATATTTTTACTAATGCTTGGAAAATTACAAAGGTTAAAATCTTATCTTACCAGAAAGAATAGCCATTATTAAAATTTAATCAATTATTATTATCACTCTTTTGTATGCATGTATATACTACATAAAATATTTTGTATGTTTATATTTTATTTTAATTTGAGTTTTAAACTGCTGTGCTTTTCTTCATGATAAGAAAAATTCCTAGTCAAGTTTTAAATGTAGAGAAATACAAATGTGTGAAATGAAAAGGTAGGAAGGAAAGGAATAAGGAAGGAAAGAAAGAAAAATAGAAACCTCATAGAAATAACATCTCTCTTTTCCAGTATGTACCAAATACTTATTTTACATAGTTGTGGTAAAGTTATTTAAACTTGTGTTTTAAGTATAATTAACAAACAAAAGTTCATTTGTCTTAGATGACAGATAATACCTACCACTGGATGGTTTATTAGTCTTTCCCAATTAAAAAAATGACTCAGGTAATCAATATGAATTTTAAAGATGTGGAAACTCATAACTCAAATTTCTTGGCAATAAGAAAGACCATGAGATTGCTGCATGTAGCTCTATTTTACAGAAGGAAGGAAAAGGTCTACAATTATTCTTTTAGTGTGGCTCACAACTTTATAAAGAGGTTAGCCAATTTTTATTTTAAGTTTTTTTAATCAAAGCGGTATATCCATATGCTATGGCACAAATATCTGTGCCTCCACCAGTTCATATGCTGAAATCCTAACCCCAAATTTGATGGAATTCGGAGGTAGAACATTTGAGAAGTGATTAGGCCATAAGGACAGTACCTCTGTAAAGGAAACCCTGGACAACCACGCAAGGACACAGCAAGAAGTTGCCTTCTGTGTACCAGGAGGTGAGCCTTCATCAGACACTGAATCTTGTAGACCCTTGATCTTTGACTTCACAGCCTCCAGAACTTATAGTATGCCACAACTATGTTATTTTGTTATAGCAGCCTGAACAGACTAAGAGAGCATACAATTCTGAAAGACAAATGCAGCACAAACACAAACATCTTTCCTACTGGATCCTTTTTGTCCATCTCCCCAGAGATAACCATTTTCAATTCCTTTAGCTATGTTTCTATACTCTTCCATCATGCTATCACTTTAGTGCCATTTTTAGAATTATTGATTTTAGACATTTTTAAATCCTAACTCTAAAACGTGAGTTTGATGCTCTTGAACATAAAACATAACAAACTGATACATTTGTGAGATTAGGAGAAAATATGGAGCAGTGGTATGATCAAGGGTTCTCTGAATCAAACGCAAACAGTCCTGCTTAAGGATCTGTCACCGTCAATGCGCAAGCAAAGTCCCATCCACGGCTTACAGGTGTCGCAGCTATCAAGTGGACACGTAAGCAGAAACCTCTTGTGTAGTGGCTGGGTCATTTCCATAGAATTGAATCAAAACAGAGTAAATCAAGAACTGATTATCTGGAATCACATTCTGGCTATTTGTCTCAGCTTCTGGCTTTGCTGAGAGTCTGTGAGAGATCCTGACGGAGTTCACAAATGGACTTCCTGGTGGGTGGAGCAACACTTCTGCCCTCTCCCAGGTTGCATCCCTAAAATAGCTCCTCCAGTATTTTCTAGCATGCTTGTCATGGTAGAACTCCAGGATCCCGATGGCTCAGATTTGTCAAAAATCACTGGAAAAGATTTCATTCAAATCCTAAATCCATCATGGAATGGATTTCAAAACTGCATGTACTCTCAAATAACAGCTACAAAATTTCCACATCCCCTTACTATAATGTTATTTCTTTATGATGCAAATTGAAATTCAAGGCAAGGCACAAGTTTTTTCAAAGCAGCAAATAAATTAAAATTTCAAGACAATAAATAAAAATAAGAAATTTATCCCACATTCCTCCCAAAATTATCCTGTGTTCTGGGGATTTCATGTGTGTAGTTTCCAAATCCTATGGTATCTATAATCCTGCTATTTTATTTTATTTAGTGCAGTTATATGGAAATAGCTGATATGTATTACTTCCATGCACCAGGCAGTGTTCTAAGTGATTTTTATATATTGACCATTCAATCTCCACTTACTTTTGTTACTCCTATTTAGAACTGAGGTACAGAGCTCCAACTTTCTCAAGATTGTAGGTGGAGAAAGAAGCAAAGCTAAGATCCAGGCCCACGCAATGAAAATGGTTAATCACATACCTCTCAAAAATTCTAATTTGCTATATACATTTATCAAATTCTATGATTTTATAGTTTCCTGAGTGGGAGAGGGAAGCAGAGGAGAGCTGCTCCAAAAAAAAAAAAAAAAAAAAAAACTTAGAGTCAAATGCTACACTGCTGTGTTCTCTTTTGAAAATCTTTCTCTGTCCTCATGAGTACAAAGCAATGCGTTCTTACCCAGATATACACCTACTTGACTGTTCCAAAATGTATCTGAACTCAAAAGCTCTGATGATTAGAGATAAGAGAAATGGGAGAATTTAATCTAAACAAAATAATTTGAGCTGAACCACAAATCTCAAATTAATTGTACAACCCAGAAATGCTCTCTGAAAGGCTAAATCTTTGGATTATTATACTATTTGGAAGAGTACTGGGTTCTGTTAATAGGACAGACTTCGTGCAACATATGTTAAGAAAAAAATTTGGAAGCACTTAAAAAATACAAGCTTGGAAGCTCAATCTTGCAAAAAAGGGGAAAAATCCTTAAAATATTTTGGAGCTTTTAGAAGAAAGTCAATATAAAAATTAGTACAGAACATAGAAAAAGGGCTTTATGAGTTGAGTGACTGTTGTTTTTCTAAATGTCAGCATGGAAACCCAAACAAAGAGAGGTGAGTTGGGTCCTGGAAAGACTGACTGGGAAAGCTGAGTGTTAACTTTGTGACGTGGTTGATGGCAACCAAAAATTGTCAAGTGCATGATGACAAAGTATTTCCTGGAATCAAGGGCTGCTTCAAGACATATAAACAAGGGTAATGTTGTGGGGCCATGGGTTTGAAACCAAGAGAAAATCGATATGTGGCAATATTACCAATGGTTTGAACAATTTTCAGACAGAACTCTTGGCATTTGGAAACCACTCATAGTTTGAGCTGAGCTTTACACTAAATTGACAATCTCTGTATACAGTACAGGAAAATAACGAACTTTAAAATATACCTTGTGCTCTGCTTTTCTTTTAGCAGTGTGGAAAATAACTAATTTTTAAACATAAATTGCACTCTGCTTTTATTTAATGTCAAGATTTTGAAAATATGATACTTGGTTATTAATAGAGAAGGATATACTTCATCATAAATTTGGTTTTACCCTGACATCTGAACATCATATTTGACTATTATTACACTTTAATTAAAGACAACTTCCTCTAACCGTGTGACCACTTGCACTAAGGAAAGCAGGGAAATGTGTGCTGGTTCATTACCAGACCTCTTTCCAGACCTCTTTCTCATCTGTAAAAGCAAAGGATTGGTCTACAAACTATAAGACTTGGTGGGAAATTTTTGGTGTTGTTTTTACCTCCATAATCAAACTTAGGTATTGTCAGCATGACTTCTCCCTACAGTGGCTACTAGTTCTGATAGAAGGAAAGAAGATATAGGAGAGAGACAGAGAGAGAGAAAAGGAGGCATACCTATGCACTATACACACTAACATATAGATTTAGTTATAAATGAATACAGTGTTTGAGAAATTTACTACGCTATAAACTAAATAAGAAACCCTGTCTGTGAAAGCCAGAAAAGAAACTTACTAGCTTCACCCTATGTATTGTCTCCAGAACATTTTTCTTCCAGAGTAGGAAAAGTACCTCAACCTAAAAGTATCTAAACCACCAGTTTAAATAGAGCTGTGACTCTCTAGAGCTTCCTCTGTTTCTGGCTCACACCTTACCTTTTATGGGAGCAATTAAGTGTTTCTGTTGAAAAATCTTTCCCCTCTAATTAAACAGAGATGGAGCTGAGTCAATGATAGAGTTCTGGAAACAGACAAACTGAAATGTCAATAAGCTATTGAAAGACACACTCTGTCCAAAGATATTAGGAGGCTGCATTGATCTTGAATTCTTAAGGACAGAAAAGGCCTTTAGAGCAGAAAACAGGCCTCCAGGAGGAGCTCAGGAAACTCCTGATTAGCCTAAGTATGATTCTTTGCCCTTACAAACTCTCATCCAAGACTTGCCAGATTTTCCAGGACGAGAAGAAAGAGCCCACATTCCTCTAGCCGTGCAGCAGCATTTTCTTGATGATGCCTCCTAACTATTTTGTACAATAGAGGACATTTATTTAGTAGATGGCTACTAGTGCAGGGAAAGCAGATTATTAGGGTGGCATGCAATGATTTTTATCTATCTTTTTATCTTTTATTTATTTTTATTTTGGGATGGGGCAGGGAATTCTTTATACATTGACCTCAGCATCTACAAAGGTTTTATCTAAGCCAACTATAACGGTCATGGTTGCCCAACTTTGTAAATATATTAACAACTATTAAGCTATATATTGCAAAAGGGTGAGTTGTATGGTATGTAAATTCTATCTATATACTTTTATAATTTAGTGTGTTAGAGTCAACTAAGGTACTTATTTAAAATACAGTTATCTGGCGTAAGCGCCTGCCTTGCAAGCGCGAGGGCCCGAGTTCGACTCCCAGAACCCACATACGAAAAAGGGGCTGGTGATATCACTCAGCGGCACGGGTGCCTGTTGGCGCGCAAGGTCTTGAGGTCAACCCCCCGGTACCCACACACACAAAAAAAATACAGTTATCTGTATTTTATCTGCAGAATCTGCAGAATCTCTAGGAGGCAGGTATAGGTAACTGCATTTAAAACAAACTCTCAGGTGATTCTAATGAGATGACCCACACTTTTAAGGAAATCAAAGAGATGATGTATCCTGGTCCATCCTCTAAAGCCAACATGTCCAACCCACAACCTGCATAAAGTGCTAGACAGCTAATAATGTGGCCCCACAAGACTGTAAACTTTTAACATTATCATGTGATTTTTAGTGATTTCTTTGTGACTCAATTGTGCGGTGCTGAAGCATAGATTGAGCAGAGGACAACAGAAGGCCGTGTAGGGGAGGGGACTGTGCAGTGTGAACTCCACCTTCTGCATGCACAGTGCAATCAGAACTCACATGTATAGGACGTTATCATGCACATGTGAGATTTGGCAAGTAAACACACCTATTACTACCCTTAATAATATTTCTACTTGCCTACACATGTCTGCGCCTGTGCAGATAGGCATTTATTGTTATTAAGCAGACGTGGGTTTTCTTATTTAATTATTAAATGAGCTCATTGTGTTAGCTTCATAAAATAATTTATTAAGTTAAAATATTTAAAAAATTTCATTATTAGATCCATTAATCGTATTATATGTTTTGCATGCAGCCCAAGGCAATTCCTCTTCACTCAGTGCAACTTGGCAAGCCAAAATGTGGGACACCCACACTCTAAAGCAATGAAAGAAACTCCCCTAAAGTTTAAAATAATCAATAAACAAATAACCACCCTTCACAAGTCATAGTTTAATTTAATTCCTAATTCCCCAATAGACATGTGAATATTATCAGTATAATGAGAACTAGGATTTATTTATTTATTTATTTTTTTAGGAACCGGGAATCGAACTCAGGACCTCGCACTTGCCAGGCAGAGAGAGCTGGGATTTAAAAACAAAAACACTGCAACAACAACAAAAAAACCCACTTCACTAGCTGGGAATGCTGGTGCACATCTGTAATTCTAGCACACTGGAGGCTGAGATGGGAGGATTTTGAGTTGGAGGCCAACCTGGGCTACACAGTGAGTTTGAGGCCAGTCTAGACTACATGGTGACCCCCTGTCTTAAACAGCTAGGTCAGGGATGTCATCATATAATAATTTATACAAATTTTTAACAGTCTGCAAGGGAATTTCTGCACATGTTCTTAGTGAGTCCTTAAAAAGACTTCATGGATTTTCAAGAGCTGTAGAAACCACCTGTCTTTTCCCGATGGGAAGGTGGAGATTCAGTAAGGTTAAATGTCTTGCCCCCAAACGCCCAACTGATAATTGAACAGTCGGTTTGGAGCCCATATCCTCTGACTCCTCATTCAGTACTCTTTTCACTATAAAAATTTGACTATGAAAATACTTCTCCAGCATGTACCAGGATGGCCTGCCCTTAACCTTTAGAAGCTATTGTTTGAGTACACTTATGAAGTTCTATTGTTAGCGGTGTTAGAAAGCTGCACATCTTTTTTTTTCTGTATCTGCAACACAAAAAGAAAATACATAATTTGATACATTTTACCAAAATTCTCAGTAATATTTTTTTCTAAAAATCTAGATTCATTTAAGTCAGTGACATATGTGATTGTGTGTGTGTGCACATGTTGAGAGAGGGAGAGACATATTGCATCTCTATGTGGAGAGAAGGATGGAGATTATTCTAATGTGAAATTACAAAATAAAATCATTTATTAATGTGTATATAAACTGTTAAAAGAAACAAACATTTGCTGGATAATTATTATTCTGTAAATCCAATTCCTTCTCATTCTCAACCCTTTGCCCCTTTTCCTTGGAGATAATATGCATCTGGCTCCCTGCAAGCCCCATCCACACCCCATCCTTCTGAGGTGAATGAGATGTCTATGTGACTGTCTCAGGCCTCATAAATCCTTGATTTTCACATCATTATTAACTTTCACCTCCACTCTATTTCAGTTATACACTCCTGAGGCCATGTTGTTACCCTGAACTCCTCCATATTTGAAATTTTTGTTCCAAATAGCCTACTGACCAAAGTTCACTGATAGGACCTCAAGGAATTATCCAAGCATCTGGTCAACCCATTCCTCCCTGTACTTCCTTTCAAGAAAGTCTTAGATGCAATGTTCATTTCTTTAATCACATCCTTGTCAATTCTCACATTTGCTAGCCTATTGTCCTTTTACCACGGGTACCTAACAGAATCTCTACCCATGCGATCTAGCAATGCTCTTCCTCTGTGCTTTTTGTGGACTAGTGGCTCTCCATAGCTTTCCTTTGATCCTCATCTGGGCTGCAGTGCTGCCTGGAAATCCTTCCAGCTCGTATAGAGGTTGTCCACATTCTTCAAATCTTTAAGCCCGAAAGCTTAGCTTCAAGGCCAGTTAGATGAACTCTTTTCTCATCATTTCTTTTCTTCTCCTTTCCTTTCCTTTCTTTATTTCCTTCCTTCTTTTGTTTAGACAAGAATAGAAACTGTTTTCATGCAAATGTCTTCAACTGAGTATTTCTAAATCTATAAAATTAACAGTACCCCAGAATTTGTTTGTACTTTTCTTTTACTCTAATAAAGTTAGTGTGTCTTCCTTCTATTTAAAGGAGACACTTAAGATACTTTTTATACAGTTCTTCTGTCTCCCTTCCTTGTGCCTTTGTATTTCCATGCAAAAACACTCACTCTTCTTCTCTTTTAAAATAAAAACCTTTCTCACCTCCAAGAGCACTGAAATCTACTACCCTTTCACTTAGTTGCTCAAGTCAGAAGCTTGGGAATCATTTATTGCTTCCTATCCCTTATCTTCTATGCAGCTGATAAGAAATTTCCACCAAACCCATTTCCCCAGTTTCTCTTTACTCATGCTCTAGAGCTCTGCTGTCCAATAGAAATATAATGTGAGCCAACATATTTAAATTTAAAATTTGCTGGGAGCCACAAAAAATAAAAAGAAACAATGAAATTTATTTTAACAACATATTTCACTTAATCCACATATCAAAAATATTGTCATTTTGACATGTAGTCATTATAAAAAATATAAATGAGATATTTTACATCCTCAAGTTGGCTTAGTCACATTTCAACAGACATGTTGTTAGTGGCTACCATATTAGACAGCATAGCCCTAGATCAACATCTCTTACCCCAGGTGATGGACTCTTTATAACATGTCAAGAGGAACCAGTGAGTGGTCCCCTAGCTTCCTGTTGGGCCCCCTTCCCATATGTCCAATATACTGAAGCCAAAATGATTTTTCTTTCTTTTTTTTTTTTTTTTTTCTTGCGTGGGTACCAGGAGTCGACCTCAGGACCTCACGCTTGCCAGCAAGCACTTGTGCCGCTGAGCGATATCACCGGCCCTTTTTTTTCCTTTATGTGGGTACCAGGAGTCGAACTCAGGACCTCACACTTGCCAGGCAGGTGCTTGTGCCGCTGAGCTATCTTACCGGCCCCAAAATGATTTTTCTAAAAATAAAATCTCATGTTTTCTTCCACAGAACTCTATGTATTTTATGTTGTTTTATGAGTTCTTGCTTTATAAGGCCCTACATAACCTGGACATTGTTTCATCTCTTTCTTTTCATAGTCCACAATGAAATGCACACAATTTCTTGTTGTTGCTTAAAGTCATTATAATCTTCTTGGCTTCTGGGTCATTGTTCATTATGTTCCTCTGTTCAGAATGCTCTCTTTACCCTCCTCTAACATCCTCAGTAAGCTAACTACAGTACTGCTTATAGTTCGGCTTTCCTCAGAAATCTCCCCAGTCCTCCTAAGTCTGGATTACTTGTTTCTCCCATGTGCTCATATGAAACTACCTAGAATATGGTAGATGCTCAATAGATATCTGCTCTAAAAATAAACTAACAAATGTAACTTTTTTAGGGCCAGAAAAGAAGAAAACATTTTCTATGTGTGAGTTCCCTGGTGAACTAAAAATATTTGTATCTCTTGTCATTTCTGAACTTCTTGAATCTCACTAATTTTCGGATGAATATGTTCCAAAAGAATCAATGTCTTTTAGGGTAGGTATTAAATAGCAAAGAGCATAAAATAGAAGAAAGACAAGAATACTTCCTAAACAAATCACTGTATTGTATAGCATTTATAGGGAGAATAAACATTAGATTTTATAATGAAATAACTGTTCTTAAAGGTAACTGATGAGCTCCGTGTCACTGAATCAAATAGACATTTTAAATCTTGAGTAACTTACTTGACTTCCTTTTAGAATTTAACTTCCCTTTTGAAACACTCTTTTCACAATGAGATCCCTGAAACTTCATTCTTCTGGTTTTCCTCCTATCTCCTTGACTATTCTTTTTCACTCTCTTTTTTTGGTCTCTAAATATCAGAGTTTCTCAAAGCTAGACCTTCAGTCCCTTCTTGGCCCATTCTATAACCTCTTCTAAAGGCTCCAATCCAAGTCCTTGGCTTATATTCTCTATAGCAGGATATCTCAAGTACATATTTCAGTGTCAAACCTTTCTTCTTATCTTCAAACCATCATCTACCCTAAACTCTCTCTTGTTAAAGATGAACTGAACAAAATAAGAATGGAATTAGTGACCATCTATAAGACACACTCTCCTTCTAATATTTCACTGAATGATACCACCAGGTATGTATTTTTCAAGCCGGAAAACTGGAAAATCATCTTAGACACCATCTCCCTCATAATTAGTATTTACAATGTATTCTTAAGTTGATCAATACTTAGTGGATTAGTATTTCAAATGTTTTAAATTACTAAAGCTGCACAGTGTTCTTAAAGCATGTACGTATTATTATATGTTACCATTATATAATTACATATAGTTTTGTTGAGTTATGCAATATTTTTTCCGGGATTCCACACAACATTTATCTAAATGTTCCTAAGTATGAAGGTATTTTTACTATGTTTGTGTTTTGGTACACAAACAGAAAAGTCTTAATTTTCTGAGTAAGGATAAGGGAAGTATCAGAGTGACATCTTATCTTTTAGTCAGATATGACATGAAATATTGTTATGGTTTAAATCCAAAATGTCCCTCAAAAGTGTCATGTGTTTGGAAAGTGGCTGGATCATGGGAGTGCTATACTCAGGGGAAATGTGACCTGGAAGGGTGTATTCCTGTGCCCGGCTCCTCCCTTGGCTCTCAGCTTCCTGCTGCCATGGGTTGAGCAGCTTTCCTTGGACATGCCCTGCCACCACGCCTTTTCTACCTTAGAGCTGGCTGACCACGGACTAAGACCATGAACCAAAATAAACCTCTCTTTCTTTAACTTGTGGGTGTCACGTGTTTTGTCTCAGCAGTGGGAAAGTGGCTAAAACAAATACAATCATTTAGGATACCGGTTAACATTTATATCCTATTTATAACTTTTTAAACATTACGTTATATAATAACAAAATTTAGAATTGGATCACAGCAGCTTGGAGGTACAACCTTTTGAAGCTGAACCTCTGAATTGAAAGGGAAAATTGTGGTATTCATTCTCTTCTTAATTTGACTCTAATCAGTTGAAATAGAGTAGCAGACAAAATATTGAGAAAGAATATTTCATTATGAATGAATTGTCTTTATTTTCCTTCTGTTGATAAGTAAACAACAAAAAAGTTACACATTGCTCCTTTATTTAGAATTAATGAAAAAGAAAACTACTGGCTGCCAATTGTATTGTTTATACCCAGCCTTGTTGGCAATGCCTAGAGACCCCTTATCTTGTGTTATAAATTTTTCTTTTTTTGTGGATACTGGGGTTCGACCTCAGGACCTCACGTGCCAGCAGGCACCCGTGCCACTGAGCGATATCACTGGCCCTTTTTCTGTATGTGGGTACCAGGAGTTGAACTCAGGCCCTCACACTTGCCAGGCAGGCGCTTACACCACTGAGCCATCTCACCGGCCCTTGTGTTATAAAATTAAAAACACAGGTTTTCATAGACGTTTGCCTGTTTCAACCACATGGGCAATACATGTCTCATGCTTACTTTTGTCCCAGAGAGAATCATAAGAATATAATTAGAATTTAAATTCTTTTTTGGGCAATAGAGATGCCAAATGAAATGGCTTAAAAACAATGTTTGTCTCTTTCCCTTTGAAGTCTGGGTATAGATAGCTCAAGGCTGGCAAGGTAGCTCCACAGCTGTTCAGGACCCAAGCTGCTCCCCCCTACCCAGATGTGGCTTCCCTCTGTAATTTCAACCCTCACTTTGCGGCTAGATTTATCCATAAGACTAAGTTTTGGCTATTGGGATGTGAAGGGAAATGCTGTCTCCAGATTCTGGGATGTGTCCTTAATGGAAGAAGATGTGCCTCTTCCTCCACATTACTGCTGGGGAAGTAAAAACTCTAATTATCCCTTGTGGCCATATGTCCAGCTAGAAGTCAATCCCTCACAGAATTTTCAAAAACAATCCTAAAATTCACTTGGAGCCAGGAGAGACCTAGAATAGCAAAAGCAATTTTGGGTAACAAAGGCAATGCAGGGGGCATTGCAATCCCTGACTTGAAGTTATACTACAGGGACTGGGGATATAACTCAGCAGTACAGTGCCTACCTGGCAAGTGCAAGATCCTGAGTTTGATTCCCAATACCACCCCCCCAAAAAAAGAAATTATACTACGAAGCCACTATGATAAAAACAGCATGTTATTAGCAAGAAAACAGACCTGAGCATCAATTAGAACAGATTAGAAGATGAAGAAACAACTCCAAACACAATCAACCACCTTATCTTTTTTTTTTTTTTTTTTTTTTGGTGGGTACCGGGGGTTCGACCTCAGGACCTCGCGTGCCAGCAGGCGCCCGTGCCGCTGAGCGATATCACCGGCCCCTTTTTCATATGTGGGATCCGGGAGTCAAACTCGGGCCCTTGCGCTTGCAAGGCAGGCGCTTACGCCGCTGAGCCATCTCACAAGGAGCCAAACACCTTCATTGAAATAAGGCCTCTTCAATAAATGGTGCTGGAAAAACTGACTTTCCACATGCCAAAGATTAAAACTAGAACCATATCTTTCACCATGCACTAAACTAAAATCAAAATGGATCAAAGATCTAAATATTAAAACAGAAACACTCAATCTGCTAGAAGATAGAATAGGTGGAACTCCTGAAGACATTGGTGTAGGCAAAGGCTTCATGAACAAAACCCCAGTCGCACAAGAAATATAACAAAGAATCAACAACTGGGTTGTCATCATATTACAAAGCTTTTGCACAGCAAAAGAAACCACCAAAAAAGTGAAAATACAATGCACAGTGTGGGAAAAATTTTTGCCAGTTGTTCCTAAAGGACTAGTATCTAGAATATATAAAGAACTCAAAAAAAAAAAATCAGATCTCCCAAATTTAAAGATCCAATCCAAAAATAGGGACCTGAAATGAATAGACACTTCTCATATGAAGAAGTAGAAACACCAAATAAATATATGAAAAAATGTTTAATATCACTGGTCATTCAAGAGATCCAAATTAACATTGAGATTCCATCTCACTCCAGAAAGAATGACTACTATCAGGAAATCAACCATTAACAAATGCTGGTGAGGCTGTGGGGAAAAAGGAACCCTTCTCCACTGTTGGTGGGAGTGTAGACTGGTGCAACCTCTGTGGATATCAATGTGGAGATTCCTCAAAAAACTAAAACTAGAGGTTCCATTCAATCCTGCTATTCACCTTCTTGGTGTCTTCCCGAAAGAATTAAAAGCATCGTACCACAGTGATATATCCACATCCATATTTATAGCGGCACAGTTTGTAATAGCTAAATCTTGGAAACAATCCAAATTCCCACCAACCAATGAATGGATAAAGAGGATGTGGGTTTTTTACAGAATGGAATAGTATTCTGCTATAAAGAATTGCAAGCTCAAGACATTTCTAGGTAAATGGATGCATCCTGAGACCATACTCTTAAGTGAAATAAATCGTACACACATGGGTAAATACTGCATTGTTTCTCTGGTGTGAGAAACCAAAAGTATAAATAAGGACCAAAATGTATACTAGATATTGGGAAATGGGAAGAAAATGTTCAAATGAGAAAGGAAAAAGAGAGGGGGTGGGAGGAAAGAAGGAAGGAATGGATGAGAAAAAAAAGAAAAGGAAAAAATGGAAACAAAGTTTTTGTAAATAAGGAGGGGAAGAGGAGTTGAAGGGAGGGGAGGGGAATGGGAAAAAAATAAAAAGCAAGATATATCATGTACAGGTATGAATTTCCTATGATGAATGTATAATTAAAAAAAAAACAGTAAAAAAAAAAAAAAGATGTAATGGTACACACTTGTAGTTCCAAATACTCAGAAGGTAGAGGCAGAAGAATCACAAGTTGGAGGCTTGCCTGGCAACTTAGTGTGTCCCTGCCTCAAAATAAAAAATACATAAAGGGCTATTGATGTTCCTCAGTGGTGCAGTACTTGCCTAGCACGCATGAGGACCTCAGTCCAATTCCTAGCACTGAAAGAAAAAAATAAAAAGTCCCTTTATCTCTCTTTCTTTGTTTTTTGTTTTTGTTTTTGTTTTGCTGTGTAATTCAGATTCAGGCTGGCTTTAGAAATCCCTTTCTAGTACCACATTTGAGGGTTTCATTGGAGCCAGCTGCTGTTCTCTACTTTCTTTCTCCTCCGTGTGCCACCAGCCCATACCTTTCCCCTCCCTGCCCAGCAGACAGAAGGCACTGTCTCCCAATGCCCTTATAGTGCCCTGAGCTTAATCTCTAGCCAACTGCTTTGCTGCATCACAGTGACAGCGTATGTGTCTTCCTCATCAGAATGTGCGTTCCTTGATGGTCTGCGTCACCTGTGACTAGCTTGTCACATTATCTGGTGCTCAAAAAAAATTTTATCCTGAACTGACTGCATCTGTCCCACCAGTAGCCCCCATCCAAGACACCTAGCTCTTCTCAAAGGTGGATGATGACCTTGTGTGCTACCAAAATGCCTTCTCAATGGCTGGTCTGAAGAGCAGACAGAGTTCCCGACACTGAGAAAGTGTGCCACCAGATCTTTAGCTGCCTATTCACGCACATCTTTTTTTTTTTTTTTTTTTTTTTGAGATGAGGTCTCACGTTGTAGTTCAGGCTGGTCTTGATTACAAAAGTGGGCTACAACGTCCAGCAATTCACACACATTTGCACCACCAAAAAAAAAAAAAAAAAAAAAAAAGCTGCTTGCTTCTTTAGGTATTGAGGAAAGCAATCCAGTCCTTTTTTTGTCTGCGAAGCTACAAGCAGTGTGCCAGGTTAGGTGCCAAGTACAGATCCCACGCCTCCCACCCATCCCATAGTCCCTTCTCAAGCCTTTCTAGCTACCAGCGAACAGCAGGGCCATCTCACTTAAGGAACCCATTCATGTAATATGAAAGGGGGGTGGAAGAAGCCAAATTTGAGGATAAGAAATGCTTGTTTTTAGCACTTGGACACCTGTCTCTACTAGTTTCATTTTACATGAAGGAAAATAGGGAGGAGAAGTTGGAATAAGTCAGATTCTTTCATTCTCTAACAACACTAATTTCTGAGCGTATGGGGCCCCTGGGCAAGTGAGCCTTCCACTTTCAGAATTGTGGCAGCCCTGGGTGTTCACACGCTAAGTGAAGAACTTGAGACAGTATGCACTCGAATGCAGTGCCTTTCTAGCTTGGCTGCATATTAGAATTACCTGGAAGCCCTTCAAAAATCTTGTGTTCAGGGCACCCCAGACCTGTTAAATCAGTACATTTGGGGATGAAATCAAGGTACCAGTTTTTTTTAGAGCTTACCAAGTGTTCCTAATGTGCAGCCAAGGTTGAAAATCACTAGCCCAGTAATAGGCATCTCGTGTTGATATATAAACAACTTGCTCTTGGGCAATGGCTCTGAGTCTTAACTGCACATTGGAATCATCTGAGAGTTTAAAAAGGTATTGATATCAGAGAAATGGGAAGATGATGGTCAATAGGTACAAGCTTCCAGGTATAAGATGAACATGTTCTGAGGATCTAATGCACAGCATGGATTGTGATGTATATGCTGATCACATTTGATTGTTGTAATCTTTACACACTGTAACTTATATCCGGCCACTACATTATATAGTATATTGAATCTTTGTCAATCATATATATATATAAATATTCTTTTAATATATAATTTGTATCCTTATAAGATATAAGGATACTGATACCTGGAGCCACCCTTAGAGAATCTGATTTAATTGGTCCAGGCTTGGATTCACGCATGCATCAGCAGTTTTCAAAGGATTCCCTAGTGATTCTCACGTACAGTCGGGAGTAAGAACCACCGCCTGGACTTGGAATAAACACCTCAGCTCCTAGCCACCTCCTGCAGAAGGATTCTCAACATCTGCTGGACTGAGAGGGCAAAGGGCTGAAGCAAAACAATGTGAAAGCAGTGACAAAGATGTACACCATCTGCATCAAAAGGGGACCTCGGGTCAATCTTTGTGAATGGTAAGTGTACGTCTGTGATGTGCATAACAGAAAGAAACTGAGAATCTCCTCGAAAGAAATGTGTGAAGCATAGAACATAGAAATAGTTTTCTTTTCTTTTTAAAAATTTTTCTTATAAGAAATAATAATACCTTTGGACATTTTGGTCAGCCTTGCCTCTCTACTTCATTGAGTACGTTGAGGTAGTTTTGTGTGCACAAGGAACAGATGTGATCCAAGGAGTTTTATGACAAGGCCCCCTAACCCAAAAGTTTCCCTCCTGATTCACCCCTCCACCAACCTCGGTGGCTGAAAAGCCTCAGGTACAGCCTTGCTTTCGGGCTAAGTCAGGCTAATTAAACAATTTCACGTCCTCTATTGGCTTTATGGACCGGCCTCATTTTCTTTGTTGTGTGCACATACATGGCCTTGAATACGTGAAACGGCAGGAGTAAGCACTTACCTGCAGACTTCTCTAGTTTAGCTCTGAAGTTTCATGATTGCTTGAGAAGTCCCAGAAAGGGAAAGCCTCAGGTGATGGAGAAATAAACCGCTGCATGAAAAAAGGAACTCTAAAAAGGGTGTCAAAGAGAGGTCACCAGAGGCAAAACATGCTTCTTTCACAATTAACTGAGTATTATGATTGTAATTTGCACTAGAGTGGAGAAATGACTCTGTCTGCAGTTTCTAGTTCGCAATCAATTGAGCACATTGACGTTCTATGCCTTAAGAGAGAATGTAGGGTGATTTGGAACTGCGCGGGGTTATAGCGGAGCTCCTTAGTGACCGTCCACTGATATTCTTTGGACATTTCATATTTTAGTTGTATTAGATTAGTATGTGCTTTGCTCCTGTGAAGTGATTATGATCCACTATTTGTTTAAATTTCTGTAACCAAACACAGTTGTTATTTATTTTTAATCCAGCAGTTGACTATGAAGTTTGCCGTTTACCCACAGTGATTTTGAAACTTCTGCTTTCTGCTCTGGCTTTTGGTGAGCGGACCCTTCCATTTAAACGGGGTGTTCTGCGCAATTGAAGGGAGTGGAAATTCTAAGCCCTCACTGTGCTATCCGAAGAGCTCAGTCTTACAGGTGGCCTCCCAGCACCCCTGAAACCAGATCTGCCCCTTGCTGCCATCAGAGTGTCTGAGGCTTATGCCACCAGCCTTACCTCCTGGGCTGGTATCAACTCAGCGTGCACCCTATTCACTAGACTGCAAGGTAGTTCTCCGATTACCTAGCGCTCAACCAACTGGAGAGAGGCCATTTCCCAGGGAATACGACTCAGGGTAGCAGGTCTTTAAATTTGGCCCTGGGATGCAATTAGAGGTGAGTGATTGTTGAGCATATTAAAGGCGGCATTCAGTGATTTACATTTCTATCACCATATATCAACCAGTCAGATTGGCCCAAGGGGTAAATATCAAACAGAGAAAGTATTTCTGTATGACTGAGCTATAGAATGGCTGCGTTTTATTTCCTTCGGTTTGAGGCCCAAGCAAAGGAAAAGTAAACTGCAAACTCATTTTGATCTGCACAAGTTTCTCGTGATCCCGACATAACCCAATCTATGGGGTGGATAAGTTATTTTCCTGAAGCGCGGGGGCTCTTCCGGAGGAAGGGGGCGTGTTCAAGGTTTTCGTGCGCAAAGAGAAGATCTGCACAATTCTGCTTAGAAACAGAGCTCCTTGGGCAGCAGGGGTGACATTCGCAGCGTGGAGGTCCGCGTCTGGGTGAAGGGTGGCACTCCACCCCACGCAAAGCCCGAGGCCGGACCCCGGGCAGCCCCCCCCGGCGCCTGCGCAGTGAGCCCACGGAGGGCTCGGCAGGGACCCTGCACGGCGAAGGCCCGCCCCTGCGTCGCCGCCGGGCTGCCCGCGTTTGCCCGCTGTGCCCGGAGCCGGCCTCCTGGCGTTTCAGAGTGCCGGTTAAGTTTTTGGTGCCCCTGGTTGCATTGGCTCCAGTTGCACAACGAAAACAGTTTCAGACAGGAATGGGAAGAGGGAAAAAATACATTCCAAAGACACCCACTAAAATAAGCTCTTAGTCTTCCTACAATTTGACAAGAACTAAGTCCACTGAATGAGTACCAATGTTAGAGCGACGTTGCCCGGCTGGGGGATGTAGCTCAGTGGTAGAGCGCGCGCTTCGCATGTGTGAGGTCCCGGGTTCAATCCCCGGCATCTCCAGGGACAGCTGTGAATTTATTTTCGCTATTAACTTTCCCATTACAGTACACACCTTTTGCTCACATCTAGGGCCCTCAAAACAATCAAAATGGAAAGCCTAAAGAAATCGGCAAACAGCTTTTATGATTGTTAGAAGTAAAGGTAGGATGGAAAATTTGCTCGGCTTCATGTTTTCTTTCTTAGGACCAGCATCTAAATATTGTGCTTTAGGGTGATTGAGATAATGCATGCAAAAAGCAAGAAAGAAAACGTGCATTGGCCCGGAATCGAACCCGGGCCTCCCGCGTGGCAGGCAAGAATTCTACCACTGAACCACCAATGCATACATGTGCAATGTTGCACAATAAGATAACTTTCTGTGCACGTTTTTTTTAGCGTCTTCAAAATTAAAAGCAATGAAATTCTTAATTCAAAGATTATAAAATATTGTAAAAACATTAACAGTTTTTGAAAACACTAATTGTACTAACTACTGTTGAACATTATGAGATTCTTTTGAAAACTGTCTTTGGTGAGGTGTAAATGAGAATTTTGTCTGTATAGCATTACACCATCCCTTAGCTTATCTTCGGTCATTTAGACCATTTATAGCAGTTCCTTCTCCTTTTTATTTCTTTTATTATTTTAGTTTTTCAGACAAATACATGATGGAAATGTGTTAAGCCCTGGAAATAGGGACCAGAGACCAGGGACCAGGGAATGGGAACTTGAACACTGACTTAAATTACACAGAGGATTGGACTACCATGGCTGAGATTACAGAGAACTTTGTAATGTTAGTGATTACAGCCAAGTGACCTGAATTCTCTAAACTGCCTCTTTCTTCATTTATTATTGACTTAATCTCGGGCCCCTTTCAACTCTAGTGTATGTTTGAGCCTTTATTCTTAGTTTCCATGGAAGGCGAAATTGCCAAAGATACAACAAAGAACTATGAGGAGCAGAAAGTAAAGTGAACAACATGAATTTATGGAAATGATTCAATGTAAGATAGATAGAAGCCTGTGAATTTAGGTATCATTGACCCTTTACTTCTGCGAGGGAAAATACCAACAAGGACTCTAGGAAAACAAGAGAAAATAACAGGCAAAATATAGGAGTTACTATGTGCCACGCCAGGGAAGTACATTGCACATGTTCTTATATAACCCAGAGAGGAAAGCATTACAATGATTACAACTTAACAAATGAAGAAACCGAGATCCTAATAGGCCAGAATGGAACATATGTAATAGTTTAGCCACTGCCCAATTCTGCCTAAATCAGAATAAACTGATGTTTAGCCACTGCATGTTTGCACTTGAAATTCTATATTGTATCTCAGGACCCTACATATTAAAAATAGTAGAGAAAGATCATAAAAGGCTTTCTACATCATAAGGACATTAGTATTTACTTCTAAGGACTTTTTTTGGTGTGTGGATAAAGAGCAAACTTTGAAGATACTATAGAATCTTTTAATTCTTTTTAATATAAAATATATAAAAACATTAGGGAATCAGGAAATCTAAACTATGATCCTAAGTAATGTGTAAAAGAAAAAGGTCAAATGATTTTACTTCTTAGAACCTTAATTTGTTCTTTAAAATGAGAGAATAGAGGAGAGATGTGGTTTTAAAATCCTGGTGTGAAAGGATCTAACTTCCAGAGCTACCTCTGGGCCATTGGTGAGTGAGACCTGACTTTTTTTGCCCTACCACTGCAATTCCACCAGTTCATTTTTAAACTCTCTGCCTATTTCATGTACCTAGCAGATTACAAACTGGAAATAAAATCTTTGAGGCTGGGGTATAGGTCAGTGGTGAGTGTGCGTTTGGTCTATGACAGGCCTTGAGGATCAATTCCCAGCCTAGAAAACTTTTAAAAACCATTAACTGAATGATTTAAGGTCCTTTAGAATTACAGAATGTCACGATTCAAAATATAAAACAACCTAAAAGCACCTCAGAATATGAGACATACTAACAAAAAATTAAAGCAATCAAATAAGTACAATATAGTCTTACAACACACACTATTAGTGCCCTACCTAAAAGCCATTTTCTGTTCTTTCTTGTCAAAGACTGTTGAGTGTACCTAGGCCCAGAGACCAATGTGGTGCTCTGAGTCAGTTATTCCCCCAGTGTTCTTTTCCAAAAATCAATCTGGGGTGAGTTTAATGAGTGGAAGTACTGTCAGGTAGGGGCTTCTGGGAAAGATAATAAAAAGATCTCTTTTGCCCTTTTTACCTTGTAGGACTGCCTTATGGGGGTATAATGCTTGGGGCTGTGACAACCATCCTGTAACTTGAAGGGACACTGTGGATGACCTAGTGGAAAGATAGAGACTGCATCATCCTGAGTGTTTCTTCTCCATCTAGACTGTTGCTTAGGTAAACCAAAGATCTTTATTGGGTAAGTGGCTTTGCACTATGCATTTTGTTACAGCCAAAGCATTCAAAGGTGAATGTATATTTAAGAAAGGAATTACTAGAAATGGTTTGTGATCGTGGGAGTAACTGGGCAGAGAAGAAATGATTCAGGAGAAAGTGGGCAGATAATTAAGAAACCGAGCCTATGAGAAGGGAAACGGAATCCAAGACAAAATTAGGAAAGCTGGTAGGCAGTGGATTTTGTTACTGGTGTGTTCAAGTGTAAAAAGATCACTGGGCCGCTGACAGTGCCTTTTGGGTGGGCATACACTAAAACTTTCCCCAGTCTGTTCTGCTCCTGTGTTCATGTAAACTCTTCCTATGAGATTGGCAGAGAGGAAGAAAACCCAAAATGCTGGGCAACATCACCTACTCATCTGTCCTAGACAACCCCAGTCACTGTGACACCTCAGTGGGGCACACAGGGGCTTACACGTTGCACTATAGCACCTTGGAGAGTTTGCTCAAGGCACCAAGTCCCTGGCTGATGTTGGCTCACTATGAAAATGTGGCCAGGCTTGTATCATCGAAAGAAAGTAAACCATTAGGAAATAGAAATAGTTCATATAATACATAGTCTCCAAAGCATTGCCTTTTTTTTTTTTTTTTTTTTTTTTTTAACTTGTGAGTGATTGTATTGATTTAATACACACAGCTTATTTCTGTCCCAGGTTACAAACTAGCCCTGGGGAAATGGTGGAGCCCGTCATTTGGATTGCCCTTTACTGGCTGGGAATTAAATCATTACTTATTCCATTTTAGAATCACAAGTAGTACCCTAAGGCCTACTTTCCTAAGGATTAAAATCAAGGCATGGAAATGAAGAATCCAGGTATAATTCTCAGATGCATGCAGATGTTGAGAATGCAGTAATTTTTCCTGGAAAGCTGTCACTGCACAATCATCTGCTCATGCTTCCTAGTCCTCAAGCATGCCTAATTAGTCAACAAGTCTGATTTCCTCTTAAAGATGGCACTGAATCTTGCTCTTCCTCCTCACATCACTCTTTCCTACCTAGTACAGACAATTATCAGCTTACTCGCTAGGCTACCTGGGAAACTTTTGACTTCCTTTGCCATCCTGCATCCTGTACCAGTTGAGTTTTCTCCCTACCCTCTCCGACTCCTTCCTTCCCTCTCTTTCTTCCATTCCTAATTTTTGAGAATTGAGTCTTTCCTTTATTGTTGATTTAAAAATTGGATTAATTTTAGGCTGGGTGTGGTGGCCCAGGCCTTTAATCTAAGTCCTGGAGGCTGAGGCATAAGAATCTTGAGTTTGAGGGCAGCCTGAGCCACGTCGTGAGTTCCAGGCCCCCAGGACTACATAGTGAGACCATGTCTCAAAATAACAAAACAAAGAAGATTGAATTAATTTCAAATCCAAACGCAGTCCTTTGGATGAAGAAAATGTGGGTTTGAATTCATTACCTTTCTGCTGATATCTAGGCAGTATTTATTCAAGTAATTTTGATGTTTGCCACTTAGTCACCACCCTCTACTGGCAGAAATGGCTTTTGAGCTGGGCATGGTGATGCATGCCTGTCATCCCAGCACTTAGGCAGCTGAGGCAGGAGGATCAAAATGTTTGAGGCTAGTCTGGGCTACACAGTGAATTCAGGGCCATCCTGGATTATGTCCTGGAAACCTATCTCAAAAAGAAAAGCCTTTGTCTTCCTTTCCAATGGCTCTCTTCTTCCAAGTCATTTTATCTTTTCCTATATATTACAGATTTATATATTACTTATATATTTTATAAGTAACTCATGCATTGTTCAAAAATCAAAGGTATAATGGACTGTGCATTGGAAAGTACATCTCGGTCTTTCTCCGCCTGAGTTCCTAGCTTTTCTTTCTTAGAGGCAACCATTGTTATAAGTTTCTTCTGTTTCCTTCCATAGATATTTCTGTGTAGATACTAGTATTCCATTTTATGTTTAAGCAAAAATAGTAAATCATAAACACTGTTGTATCCACAGTCTTTTATTTTCCAGAAAAATATATCTTGGAAATTTTTCTAGGTACACATCGAGCTACCTCTTTCTTTTGAAAGACTCTGTGTTCATTTTTTAACTGCTCTTTATGGAGTAGGAATTAAAACATTATTTTTTCCATATCACAAGCACAAGTGGTACCCTAAGGCCAATTTTCTGGAGGATAAAATTGGCATGGAAATGAAGATTCCAGCAGTAATTGTAAGAAGCATGAAGACAGTGAGAAAGCCCATTGTGTAGAGGTAGCATAATTACCTGGGCTGGTTTCTAAGCACAGGACATTTACACTGTTTCTATTCTTTTGCTGGTAGGGGTAATGCTGCTGTGAACACTTCGAATGAATGCCATTTTGTTCATGTATGATAACATCCACAGGATAAATTCCTGTAAGTGGAATTGCTAAATGAAAGAGTGTGTGTGCTTTAAATTTTGGTATGTAAGGCTGGTGAGATAGCTCAGCAGCATAAGCACCTGCCTGGCAAGCACGAGGTCCTGAGTTTGACTCCCGGTACCCACACAAAGGAAAAAAAGGGCTAGTGACATTGCTCAGCGGCACAAGTGTGAGGTCCTGAGTTCAACCCCTGGTACCCACATAAAAAAAAAAAAAAGAAATTTTGATATGTAGTACAGAATTACTCCCCAGAGAGGTCTATCTCTTTTTTAATATTGCTTTCATTATGTTAAACTTTTGCCCCCAAACCTCAGTAGATCTTAATTCCAACCATATTTTCTAAACTTTTCCTGATATGGAGGACGTTCATGGATATGTGGCCTGGGGAGCGACATAGGGCTTTATTCTTGTTCAATTCTCTGTTACCATATTGTAATTTTTAATATTCGAGCAGATGATACTGCATTTTCGTCTTGCCCCATGCCCTGCAAACAATGTGGCCAGTCTCAGCTAGATTCTACAGACTCCCCAAATTCTGGTGTCACTTTGCCTATTGCAGACATGCGTTCCTGCTGCTGTCTGTCATGGGCAAAGCCCAGCATGCTCATTCCTTATGGTGATGCCTTTGTTCAGGTTGCTTTCTCCCTCCAGAATATTTTCCCCTTTTCTCTGTGAATCTTTCGTAATGTGGTTTCGACTTTCTCTCTCTCCGGGAAAACTTGCTCAACTATTGTAACTGTCTTTTATTTTCCTTTTTCTGTCTGGCTGCAGAACTCAACCTCTTCCGTCCTTGCAGTTTATCAGTTCTGGTTCTGTTCCTAAAATACCATCAGTATTAAGTGAGTTACATTTATTTCTCTAGGCCTCAGTTTCCTAGGGTGTAAAATGAGGTATGTTTGAGAGTACTAAGGCTCTTCTCAGTACTAATAATCTGCAAACATTTTTGTGTTTGTTAGCTATTTGTTGCCGTGACCAAATACCTGAAAAAAACAACTTGAAAGAGCAAAGATTTATTTTGGTCCACAGTTTCAGACCATGGTCAGCCTTGGTCATGCTCCAAGGAAGATACATCATGCAGAAAGTCATGGCGGAGGAAAGCTGCTCGCCTCATAGCAGCTGAGAAGCAGAGAGGAAGGAAAGAGCCTGAGAGGAAGGGCCTGGGGACAAGACAAAACCTTCAGAGTCACAGCCCCATGACCACTCCCATCCTGTTAGGCCCCGTGTCCCAGCGACCTCATTGAGCTATGAACTCATCAGTGGGTTAATCCACTTGATGCAGTCAACTTTCATGATCCATTCAGTTCCTCAAATCCCATCAGCTGGCAACCAACTATTCAACACAAAGAAGTGTTAGAGGACATTTTGAATCCTAACCATAACAACTTTATATTGCCTTGAAATATGATAAGTTTGAAGTTATAGAGAAAATGTACAAGTTTGAGTAAGTTGAGAACATGTAATGCTAGAAGAGTTCTTAGGTGAAAGAATAGATTTGGGTGGAAAAAATATGTTCTCACTAAGTCTAATAAAAGTTACCAAATTCACCCCAGCTGTGTTGGTACACACCTGTAATCCCAGCACTCAGGAAGCTGAAGCAGGAGGATCACCATGAGTTTGAGGCCAGCTTGGGCTTCATGGTGAATTCAAGGTAAGCCTGAACTATATAGCAAGACCCTGTCTCAAAAAAAAAAAAAAGTTACCAAATTCAATTTTTTTTTTTTTTGTGGGTACCGGGGGGTCGACCTCAGGACCTCACGCGCCAACAGGCACCCGTGCCTCTGAGCGATATCACCGGCCCCTTTTTAGTATGTGGGTTCTGGGAGTCGAACTCGGGCCCTCGCGCTTGCAAGGCAGGCGCTTACGCTGCTGAGCCATCTCACCAGCCCCGCCAAATCCAAATTTAAAAAAATGATATATCAGTATACACCTACAAGACTAGACAACATTATAAAGCTGAACAATGCTGAGAACAGGCAGGGACATGGAGACATGTGACCCTTGCGCACTGATGTTGAACATGTGTATAGCCATCTGGGAGCATAGCTAATACCAGTTGGAAGAATAAAGTTTACATGTAAATGATGACCTAACATTTCTGTTGGGTGTTTACTGCAAATAAATTCTTATGTAGATTAATAATGGAACTTGTGCAAGCATATTCATTGTAGTGTTACTTGTAGAAACAACCCAAGTATCCTCTGGGAGAGTGAAAGGTGAATCTTGATGTATGCTGTTGATTTGTCTGTAGCACATTAGATGTACCCCAGAGCAACACGGGAGCTCTCAAAAACATGGTACCAATGAATAACATAAGCTACAAAATGAGCGGTGACAATGCAATTGGCATAAATTTAAAATTATTCACACAACGATCTTAAAAGTGAACAATTAGGGCCGGTGAGATGGCTCAGCGGCTTAAGCGCTTGCCCCGCAAGCGCGAGGGCCCGAGTTCGACTCCTGGAACCCATATACGAAAAAGGGGCTGGTGATATCGCTCAGCGGCACGGGCGCCTGCTGGCGCGCGAGGTCCTGAGGTCGACCCCCGGTACCCACAAAAAAAAAAAAAAAAAAAAAAAAAAAAAAAGTGAACAATTATGTAAACAAAATAACAGGAAGTTTGGCTTAATGATAATAATGTATCATGAACAGAGGAGCATAATTAACTCAACTCCATGCAAATGGATTTCCCCAAACATAAGAAAATGATGAAAAGTAAAAAGTAAAAAGTAAAGAAAAAAATATATATATATGCCAACAGCACAGAACTACAAAATTAGAAGTAAAATTCTCTCTCCATTCTAGCAGTCTAGTATCCTGCTCTTCCTACATCCAGGTCCCAAAGTTATCTACAACTGATAATATCTTCTTTTATCTTTTTTTGTGGTACTAGTTGTTGAACCCAGGGTTTTCACAGTGAGTTATATCCCCAGCTCTGCTTGTTTATTTGCTTGTTTGTTTGTTTGTGGTCTTTTGCGACAAGATCTCGATATCTAGGTCAGGCTGCCCTTGAACTCACTATGTAGCCCAAACTGGCCTAGAGCTTGGGGCAATCCTCCTGCCTCAGCCTCCCAAGTGCTGGGAATACAGGTATGCCCCACCACACCTGGCTTCCATCTCTTTTCATTTTTGCTTTGAGACAGTGTCTTGCTAAATTGCCCGGGCAGGACTCAAATTTGTGATCCTTCTGCCTCAACCTTCCTGAGTGCTGGGGTTGTAGGTATATGCCGCCATACCTGGCTTGCCATTAATAACTTCTTGTTTAACCTGTCTCTCTATATATGTTTGTTTTGATGCTGAAGTTCCGCCCTTGCTGTAATAATGGCAGAATGCTCCATGATAAGAACGTACCATGACCTAATCCCTTGTTGATGGACCCTACTTACTACAGTGTTTCTCATTTCCTTACCTATTTTTCTGGGCACTTGTGGATTAACAAACCTTGTTTATATTCCCTTTTCTCTCCCTATCTTTTTTAATTAGTGCATATTGGATATAGAGATTAATGGGTTTCACTTTGGCAGATTCACACCTGCACATAACACACTTTAATCATTTTCACCCCTCCTTTGGTCCACTTCCCCCACCTTTCCCCCAGCTTGGAATTTTTGGAGGGTGTTTAATGTGTATAATATATTTTGATCATGTCTATCTCTTCTATTGCCTATCCTTACACTGCCCACCTGGCACCTTATTCCCTTCCTTTTGTCTAGTATACACTATATTTTCTACATTTTTGTCATTGTTTTTAGATTCTAAATATTAGGGAGGACAGATAATATTTGTCTTTTTGACTCCAGCTTATTTCATCCAACAAGATTATCTCCAAATCCATCTGTTTTCCTGCAAGTGACAGAACTGTGTTATTCTTTATGGCTGAAAAATATTCCATCGTGCATATATCCTGCATTTTCTTTCTTTTTTTTTGATAAAAGAAACTTTATTTAAAAAATTTATTTACAGACACGGGTGCTTGAAATCCTACATTTTCTTTATCCATTTATCTGTTGGTAGGCACCTAGCCCTTTTCAAAAATTTTAAGATACGATCTCACTAAGTTGCCCAGGCTGACCTCAAATTCAGGATCCTCCTGCTCAGCCCCCAAGTCGCTTCAATTGCATGTGTGTCCACAACACCTGGCTTCTACATTACCCTTTTCTAAGCTCCTGCAATATTTCTAGTCCCTGTCAAAATTTAGCTAATAACTATTTACTGTCTGTTTTTTTAACTGTGGTTCATATCTCCCTCATATATTGTCTCTGTGGTCAGAGGAGCTTTTATCTAGTCGTTTGTTGGCTTGATTGTTTTTCCATAGTTCCTAAAAAAATATTGATATAGTCTGTATTTATATATGGATAATACTGGCAATAGAATATGCAAAGTAGCCTATCAATAATCATCAACATTAGGTAGGTGTGGTGGCACATGCCTGAAATCCCAGCAGTCGAGAGGCTGAGGCAGGAATATCACTGTGAGTTCGAGGCCAGCCTGGGCTACATAGTGCGTTCAAGGCCGGCCTGGACTACAGAGCGAGACCCTGTCTCAAAAAACAAAACAAACAAACAAAATAATATAATAATAGTAATAATATTAGGAGAGAGGACTGAATCTTATAAATTCTCTGGCGAAATGTCCTGGTCGGTAGGACCAGATTTAAGGAAGCTTAGTAAGATGATTTAAATTGTTCCTAATATACTATTACCCTAAGCGAGACACAGTACATCTTTAGGGAGGCTCATGGGTGATAAAATAATTTGGACAATTACTTTTTTAAAGCTAGCCTTTCTGATCCCATACCACAAACAAATAAATCAAATTTAAAAATTAAAAATCCTTTACTTTGGATAACTTCCTATAATTATTCCTAATATAAATGTTTTTGGTTCTATCTTAATGGTCATATGAGGGTCTAAAAGCACTAAATGTAATCTATGGGATTAAAGGGTAGCAGGCCAGAATAACACAAAATAAGGAGAATGTGAAACTTTCCACAGGGAATTAAATATTTTTATTTTCACTAAAGATCTGGTAAATATCATTGCCAAATTGTTTTGGCACATCTTTGTTTATTAATTTTCTGAGGTTTGTGAATTTTCTTATTTGTGTTTAACTGTAAAGTGTTTATTTAGTTTCAGTTGGGCATGCATGAGTGCATACACATACATATACATACACATGCATTAATTCCCCTGCCAAAAGAAACATGAAGGAGAAACCTATAGGGGTTGTGTAGTAATGACTCAGCTCTAATTTAGAGATCCCTCAGTATACATTCCTTTTTTTTTTTTGAGACAGAGTCTCGCTAGGTAATTCAGGCTGGCCTTGAACTCACTATGTAGCCGAGGCTGGCCTTGAACTCATACAATTCCTTTTTTTTTGCAGTGCTGGGGAGCAGACCTAGGGCTTTGTGCACACAAGGCAAATCTGCTACATATCTAGACCTGAGTATACATTTTTATATAGCTTTGTGTTTTGAACCAGTCCAAAAATTTTTTTTTAATGGAGGAAAAATTTATTTTCTCTCACAATTTCAGAAATCATAATCTATGGTCCCTCTGTCCTGTTGCTTTGGTGTTGTGGTGACATAAAATGACATGGCAGGAGCTTATGATTGATCATAGCCAGTTACCCCATGATAATCTAAAACATTAAAACCATAAAATTTTATAAAAAGTTATGAAGAAAGCAAATCTAAAAATTTGAGTACAAATAGGAACCAAAGAGCCAAATGGTGTATCAAAATATAATACCACATAACAAAACGATTAGCATTTCAACATAGTACAGTATTTTGACTACTTAGTGAGTATATTCTAAGAAAAAAATGCCAAAAAGGTGAACTTTTACATGGTAGATATGTCATTAATAGTAGTGTTAGTGTATTGATTCTGAAATTATTTTACGTGTACTGTAGGATAGAGCAAATGAGATTTATTTATTTATTTATTTATTTATTTATTTATTTATTTATTTATTGTCTCTTTAAGACAGGGTTTCACTATGCAGTTCAGGCTGGTCTTGAACTAACTTTGTAGCCCAGGGCTGGCCTTGAACTTGCAGCGATCCTCCTGCCTCAGCCTTCCAAGTGCTGGAATTACAGGCATGTGCCCCCACGCCTGGTGCAAATGAGTTTGATGTCTTCCATGTTTTATAGTACTGTTCATCACTTTCAAAAGGAAGATAAAAATTTTAGATTGATTAGGGGTTGAGATGTGCTCAGTTGGCAGAGTGTGTGCTTTGCTCTGAGTTCAACCCCCAGCACCAAAAAAAAAAAAAAAAAAAAAAAAAAAAAAAACAAGAAAAGAAAAGAAAAGAAAAAAAAAGATTTAGGGAACATCAGGAAGAATTCCACGTTACTGAATTTGAATGGAAAGCTGTCACTACAAAATCATGATTAAGAACGTTATCCCTTAGTTTTGTTGAGCGAAATGGCACAGAAGCAGCCATAGCCTAGTAGCTAATGAGCGTACCTCGTGCATCGATATTGTTTTCTAAAGCCCTTCATGTTTTATTGTGTGGGGAGTACTATGGTTTAGATCTAAAATATTCCCCAAAAGTCTCATGTGTTCAGATGAGGGGCTTTTAGAAAGTGATTGGATCATGGGGCGCTATACTCATCCATTGATGAGTTCACAGGTGAATGTGCTGTCAGTAGGCGAGGTCTGGTAGAAGAGGTGAGGCACGGGGGCGTGACCTGGAAGGGTGGACTCTGGCCCCTGGCTGCTCCCCCCTTTCTCCGTCTCTGCTTCTGACTGCCCTGATTCAACCAGATTTCCTCCACTATGCCCTTCCACCCTGCCATTGTGTCATGGAGCCAGCCAACCATGAACAGACAACCTCCGAAACAGTGAGCAAAAATATACCTCCCCTTTAAGTTGCCAGTGTCAGGCATTTTGTCCCAGTGACTAGAGGGGGTAAATAATAGTTTAATAATGGAAAAGTATGTATAGTATATAATCATATTTTTTTCAAGGAAAATAACATATCTAACTATAGGGAAAATACTAAATGTGAAAGGATAATGGGAGTAGTGTGGTATGTGGGTGAGTGCACATTTGTACACACTTTGCCATTTACGAGCTGTGGGGTTTTAGCAGGTGTTTAACCTTCCAGCCTTATTTTTCCCCCTCTATTAAGTAGGAACAATTGTCGAACCTTATTGGGTTGCTTTGAGAAATAAATGAGTTTACATACCTTTAAGCATTTTTAGGGAATTCTTGGAACATGATAAGGATCCAATAGTTGTTACATATTACTATAATTTTTTTTATTTTAAAGAGAAAAAAAACAGAACAAAATTTCAAAACAAGAAAATAGGACAGTAACAATGGTCAATATATTGCGTATTGTTATCTTTAAATTAGTTACTGAGAGTTCAAGATATTGGCATTCAATTGTCCAAACAATATTAGCACAAACCTTTCTTTTTAATGAACTAAGAGAAATTAGTAGTATACCTATCTTAACTATCTTTTATGTGTATATATATATATATTTTTTTTTTGCTTTTCCCTTCCTTCTTATCTCCATTCCCCTATCCCAGTTTCTCTTTCCTTTTGAACAGTTTCTTCCCATTTTACAATATCTATTGTACATTTTGGATCTTACTTTTTCAGCTTCTCACACTAGGGAGACAATATAACGTTTACACATGTGTGTCTGGTTTATTTCACTTATGAGTATGGTCTCGAGTTGCATCCATATACCTGTAAAAGTCTCCAGTTTATCCTTCTTTATGGCTGAGTAGTACTCCATTGTATAAAAAGACCACATCTTTTTTATCCATTCCTTGGTTGATGGGCATTTGGGTTGTTTCCAAGATCTAGCTGTTACAAATTGTGCTGCTATAAACATGGGTGCACATATATTTCTGTGGTATGATGTTTTTAATTCTTCTCAGAAGATACCAAGAAAGGCAATAGCTAGGCCAAAGGAGACCTCCAATCCTAGATTTTTGAGGAATCTCCACACTGATTTCCACAGTGGTTGTACCAGTCTATACTCCCACCAACAGTGGAGAAGTGTTCCTTTTTCCACATAGCCCCTCCAGCATTCAGTATTGGTTGATTTCTTGGTAATAGCCATTCTTTCCAGGGTGAGACAGAATCTTAGTGTTGTTTTAATTTGCATCTCTCGAATGACTAGTGATGTTGCACATTTTTTCATATATTTATTTGCTGTTTGTATTTCTTCATCTGAGAAGTGTGTATTCGTCTCAGATGCCCATTTTTGGATTGGGTCTTTAAATTTGGCAGGTCTGATTTTTTTAAGTTCTTTATATGTTCTTGATAGTAATCCTTTGTCTGAGGAACAGCTGGCAAACATTTTTTCCCACGTTGTGAGTTGTCTCTTCACTCTGTTGGTGGTTTCTCTTGCTGTGCAAAAGCTTTTTAATAAGATGAGATCCCAGCTGTTGACTCTTTGTGATAGTTCCTGTGCCGTCAGGGTTTTATTAATAAATTCTTTGCCTACACCAATGTCTTCAAGAGTTTTATCTATTCTATCTTCCAGCAGATTTAATGTTTCTGTTTTAATATTTAGATCTTTGATTCATTTCAAATTTAGTTTAGAGCATGGTGAAAAATATGGGTCCAATTTTAATCTTTGGCATGTGGAAAGCTAGTTTTTCCAGCACTATTTATTATAGAGGCTATCTTTCTTCCAGTGAAAATGTTTGGCGCCTTTGTCAAAGATAAGGTGGCTTAGTATGTCTGGAGTTGCTTCTGCATCTTCTAATCTGTTCCATTGATCTTTGGGTCTGTTTTTTTTGCCAGTACCATGCTGTTTTCATCACAGTAGCTTTGTGGTGTAATTTCAAGTCAGGGATTATGATGCCTCCTGCATTGCCTTTGTTGCCCAGAGTTGCCTTTGCTATTCTAGGTCTCTCCTGGTTCTGAATTAATTTTAGGATTGTTTTCTCTAAGTCTGTGATATACACTGTTGGAATTTTGATTGGAATTGCATTAAATCTGTATAACAATTTTGGAAGTATGGCCATTTTCACTATATTGGTTCTACCCAAAAGGAAGGGATATCTTTCGATTTTCTAATATCCTCTTCAATCTCCTTTTTCAGAGTACTATAGTTTTCAATGTAGAGGTCTTTTACATCCTTTGTTAGATTGATTCCTAGGTATTTTATTTTTTTTTTGATACTATTGTGAAAGGTGTTGTTTCCCTAATTTCTCTCTCAGTGAGTTTGTTATTCATGTACAGGAAGGCTATTGATTTTTGAGTGTTGACTTTGTATCCAGCTACACTACTGAATTTGCTTATTAAATCTAGCAGTTTTCTAGTGGAGTTTTTAGGGCCTTCTATGTAGAGTATCATGTCACCTGCAAATAATGATAACTTCACTTCTTCCTTTCCTATGGTTATTCGTTTTATTTCTTTCTCTTCTATAATTGCTCTGGCTAAAGTTTCCAGAACTATGTTGAATAAGAGTGGGGACAGTGGACATCCTTGTCTTGTTCCTGATTTTAGAGAGAAAGCTTTCATTTTTTGTCCATTTAGTATGATGTTGGCTGTTGGTTTGTCATAGATGGCTTTTATCAGATTGAGATAAAGACCATTATTCCAATTTCTGTAGGGTTTTTATCATGAATGAGTATTGGATTTTGTCAAAAGCTTTTTCTGTGTCTACTGAGATGATCATATGATTTTTGTCCTTGGTTCTGTTAATATGGTGTATTACATTTATTGATTTATGTATGTTGAACCATCCCTGCATCCCTGGGATGAATCCTATTTGGTCATGATGTATAATCTTGATAATTTGCTGCATTCTGTTGGCCAGTATCTTTTTGAGGGTTTTTGCATCTATGTTCAATAGGGAGATTGGCCTGTAATTCTCTTTCTTATATGGGTCCTTCTCTGATTTTGGTATCAGGGTAATTCTTGCTTCTAGGAATGAATTTGGGAGTATTGCTTCCCTTTCGATTTCATTAAAGAGTTTGAGAAGTAGTGGTGTTAGGTCTTCTCTAAATTTCTTGTAGAATTCAGCAGTGAATCCATCAGGGCCTGGGCTTTTCTTTGTTGGGAGGTTTTTAATTACATCTTCAATTTCACTGATTGATATTGGTTTATTTAGGAATTTTATATCTTTTTTTTTGGGGGGGGTACTGGGGGTTGACCTAAGGACCTCATGCGCCAGCAGGCACCTGTGCCCACTGAGCGATATCACCAGCCCTTTTTTGTATGTGGGTACCGGGAGTCGAACTCGGGCCCTCGAGCTTGCCAGGCAGGCGCTTACGCCACTGAGCCATCTCACCGGCCCCCAGGAATTTTATATCTTCTTGATTCAGCTTTGGTAATTCATATGTACCTAGGAATCTGTCCATTTCTTCTGCATTTTCCATCTTATTAGAATACAAGTTTTCAAAGTAGTTGTAGATGATCTGGGTTTCTGCAGGGTCAATTGTGATTTCACCCTTTTCATTCCTAACTGCATGGATTTGAGTCTTTTCTTTCCTTTTTTTGATAAAGTTGGATAAGGGTTTGTCAATTTTATTTAATCTTTCAAAGAACCAACTCTTTGATTCATTGATTCTTTGTATTGTTTTTTTAGTCTGCAATGCATTAATTTCTGTCTGATCTTTGTAATTTTCTCCCTCATACAAGTTTTTGGCTTAGCCTGCTCTTTTTTCCTAGAAATTTAAGGTTCACCATTAAGTTGTTTATTTGCACTTGCTCTGTTTTCCTGATATAGGTATTTACTACTATAAATTTCCCTCTTCGGGCTGCTTTTATCATGTCCCATAAGTTCTGGTATGTTGTACGGTCATTATCATTCAATCGTAGAAACTGTCTAATTTCTTCTTTAATTTCATCTGTGACCCATTGGTTGTTCAGGAGGGTGCTATTTAATTTCCATGAGCTTAGGAAGTTCTTGTGGTTTCTTTTGTTACTGATTTCCAATTTCATTGCACTATGGTCTGATAATATGCATGGGATAATTTCAATTGCTTTCATTTACTTAAGCATGTTCTATGAGCTAGTATGTGGTCTATTTTGGAGAATGTCCCTGTGTGCAGCTGAGAAGAATGTGTATTCTGATGTTGTGGGGTGGAACACTCTGTAGACATCTACTAAGTCCATTTGTTCAAAAGTTTGGTTCAATTCTAGTATTTCATTGTTGATTTTTTTGTCTAGTGGATCTGTCTTTTTGTGACAGTGGGGTATTAAGATCCCCCAATACAATTGTATTAGTGCTTATTTGATTTTTTATGCCTGTTAATATTTGTTTTATATAGTAGAGTGCACTGGTATTTGTTACATATATATTTATGATTGTTATCTCTTCCTCTTGGACTGTTTCCTTTACAAGGATGTAGTGACCTTCTTTATCTCTTTTAATCAGTCTTGGCTTGAAATTCACTTTGTCTGAAAATAGAATAGCTACCTCTGCTTTTTTCTGGGTTCTTGTCACGTGGAGTATTTTTTTCCATCCTTTGACTTTCAGTTTATGAATTTCTTTTTGAATTAAATGTTTCTTGTATGCAGCATATTGTTGGATCTTGCTTCTTGATCCATTCTGCCAGTCTGTTTCTTTTGATTGTTGAATTGAGACCATTAACACTGATGGTTATAACTGATATGTATTGACTTATCCTTGTCATGTTATTTTCCTGTTGTTGGCTCCCCTTCTTTTATTTTTTCCTCCTCTTTAATTGTTTGCCTTGCCTGGTGGATTCCTTCTGCTGGGGTTCATGGAGTTGTAGTCCATGTTATCTCTTTCTAGAATATCCTTCAAAACATTTTGGAGTGCTGGTTTGGTGGTCATAAATTTCCTCAGATGTTCTTTGTCATGGAAGTATTTTATTTCTCCATCAGTTTTGAAAGATAGTTTTGCAGGGTACATCAATCCAGGTTGAAGGTTGTTTTCCTTTAGAACTTGAAATACCTCACTCCAAGCTTTCCTTGACTTGAGGGTTTGTGCTGAGAAGTCAGCTTTGATTCTGATGGGTTTTTCTTTATAGGCAATTTGTTTCTTTTCCCTAACAGCTTTTAAGATTCTCTTCTTGTGTTGAATTTCTGGAATCTTGACTATGATATGCCTGGCTGTTGATTTTTTTTTTTTTTTTTTGATCATGGCTAATTGGAGTTCTACATGCCTCACTTACCTGTATGTCAAATTCTTATTCTCTACCAGGGAAATTTTCTGCTGTGACACCTGTAAACATTTTTTTTATATCATTTGTGCTATCTCCTGCTTTTTCATTGACTGCAATTGATCTTAAGTTATTCTTCTAGCAGCTGCTGGATTGATTTCTCATGGTCCCTTGCTATTTTTAAGAACTCTTGGGCCAGTGATATCGCTCAGCCGCACGGGTGCCTGCTGGCACGTGAGGTCCTGAGTTCGACCCCCAGTACCCACAAAAAAAAAAAAAAAAAAGAACTCTTTCTTCTCATGATCACTAACTGCAAGCCTGTCTTCTATATCTGAGATCCTGTCCTCACACTGGCTTAATCTGCTGGGAATACTTTCAATAGAATTTTTATTCTCCTGGATATCTGCTTGAATCTGCCTTATGGATTCCATTTCTTTCCTATGCTGAACATTCATGGCTTCCATAATTTTCTTAAGCTCATCTATTTTTTTGTCTCTATCTGCTCTAGAGTCCCTAAGCATGGTCTTCATTGTGGACATCATCTCTGCAGTTATCTGAGAAATTATTTCTGATTTGATTTTTTCCAGAGCCTCATTCAATTGCTTTGTTGGTACCACTTCAGAGATGCCAGGTGGGTGGCTTTTGGAGGGTCCCACCTCATTGTCCCCTGGGTTTGCCTTTGGTGAACTGGATGTGTGGTGTTGCATCTTATTTAAGTGTCTTCTCATTTTCTTTTCTTTTTTTAGTTTAATTCCTGGGATGATGCTTGTAAATTGCCTATGGTGGGTTGCTTTATTGCTAGTACTTAGAACCCTTAGGAGATGACTATGTCTCCAAGGTATCTTCCAGGTATAGCTTGTTTTTGGGTTTTGAGTCTGTTGCAAGATCCTACCTCTTCAATTTGTTGGGGATGAGAAGTTGCTGCCTGTTTGGCCCAGTCCTTGGTTTTTTGGCACTGTGCTCTCCTCCACCTCTGCGTCTCTCCATGGAGGGCCCTGGGGTTGCCAGCAGTCACCATGTGTCCGCAGGCTTGGACTCCTCCTCTCATGCAGTGAGTCCCATCTCTGCGAGAAGGTGCCATTGGATAACTCCTTCTTCTTCATTGAAGTTTCTCTCTTCACTCTCTCCATGGGCTTTAATTTGTGCTTCAGATCCTTCCTGGGTCCAGGGGACCCACTTCCCTCCTTGTCTTCCTTGAGTAGCTATATTCCAGTGTCTGGTCGGGGACTCTCAGAGAGGCTCTTTTTCTGCTGCTTAACACTCTGCCATCTTGATAACTCCTACTACAGACAATTTTAAGCTTGGTTTTTTGCATATTTGTATATTTTTTTTAAAAAAATCCCACCTGTACTATTTTGTAACAACTTTAAACAATACAACTTAAAAAAATTACCTGAATACATTTAATTCAGTGGGGGCATTATCATTCATTATTTTACATTTGATGGAGGCATGTCTCGATGTCAAAATCAAGTTAGATGTTTTCCAAGAGTATTTCCATCTAGAATTTTCCTTGTGACTTCCACAGTTCAGGTCCTCAGTTTTGCAAGCTCAAAAACTTCATTTGTTGGTAAACAGAATAAGCTATCTCAGGCTGGGAATGCAGCTCAGCAGTAGAGCACTTGCTTAGCATGAGTGAGGCCCTGGGTTTGATACCCAGCACTGTAACAAAAATAGCAACAATAAAAAGCCATCTCCCTGTGTCAGATGCACAACAAACGAGAATGTCAATGACTTAGTTTCCTGTTCAAACTATACTATTCTTCTTGACTAGCATTGTTATCTGTACATAACCAGTGTACTTTTCTTCTTATAGCTAAATTATAAGTGAAGTCAGAGGCTGGGTGTGGTAGCACATGTCTGTAGTCCCAGCACTTGGGAGGCTGAGGCAGGAAGGTTGCTGTGAGTTTGAGGCCAGCCTGGGCTACATAGTGAGTTCAAGGCCAGCTTCAACAACATAGCAAGATCATGTCTCAAGAAAAACAACAACAACAACAACAACAAAAAAAGTGAAGTCAGGTTGTAATTGACATATTTTTGTAAACATGGATTTAGAGCATCAAGAGATCATTGTGAATTCAGTGGCTTCGATTTATCAACCATGTAGTGCTTCCATCTTCTTAATGGGTATATATCTCTGCTACAGAAATTGAACAGAGTCCAAAGGCCTGGCCCTCCTCTCCCTCAGATGGGCTACACATACCTAAGTGGGGCTTTCTGTTTCATTCCCAGTCTCGCTAACACATTTTTTCTTTTCATATATTAATATCACTGATAAAGTTACAGTTCGTTCCAATTCTTCTAGTCTTGGCTTAGGAGACCACTTTTGCTGACAATGGTGTACTTTCCTGATTTTTAAAATCAACTGGATGGCTGGACAGCTGTTTCCAAGTTACATTAGAATGTACAACATATGAGAAATAATGTGATTCAGCAAGTGAAGCCTCCCTGCTCAGAGGAAAATTCTCTTCCAAATATCCTTGTTTACAGCTAGAGAATATTCATGATAAATTATTGAATTAGTCAATTATTAGGGCTGCTATCACAATGTACCAGGGATTGGGTGGTTATAAAGAATATAATTTTTTCCTTACAGATTGGAAGCCTGGAAGTCTGAGATCAGGGTACCACCATGGTCAGGTTTTGCTGAGATCCCTCATCTTGATTGCAGAATGGTGTCTTCTTGTATCCTCACATGGCAGCAAGAGAGTGAGGGAGCACTCCGGGCCCTTTCACAAGGGTACCGATTCCATTCAGGAGGTTTCTACACTCATGACCTAATTACCTTTGAAAGACCCCACTTCTACTACTATCCCATTGGGGATCAGGATTTTAATGTATAAATTTGCTGCTAGGAGTTGTGGCACAAACATTCAGTACATAGCAATTATAATATAGATCATAGAAAGATCTACTTTATGCTCAAACTGGCCCCACCAGAGCCCACCTGTTCATATCAGCATTCCATATGATCCCTGGTCCCAAATTCTGGCTCCTTTTATGTGTGTTCTGTTGTGTCTTCTTCCCTTGGACCCTGGACTTGCTGCCTTGTATATGTTTCCCAACTTCCCTGATTCCTAGCACTTCTTCTTTTGAGCATTTATCTCCTTCAGCCCAATACTTCCTGGGATTAGTTTGCTTGGCTCCTAAAACCCCAGCTTGGGTACAGACATCCTAGACAGTAGGATCAAGGCAATGTCTCATTCAATGTTGTGCTCCCTTGGTGCTTTCCCATTTAGTTTTCTGGAAATATAATGGTTGAATCCATCTTTGGAGTTGTGGGTAAACACCTTGATCCCTTTCCACCCATGATATAAGTAATCCTAAAAGTGATGACATAGATGATGAATAAAACACCCAATAGAAGCTCTGAGGTTTAACTTTTGCTTTCACCATTAAGGTATTTATTTTTATTTTCATATTTTCTCTCATTTACTGCAGGTACTACATTGCAAAATCATATACCATTTCACTTTGTTCAGTTCCCTAACATTCATGACCACCTTATCTTGATTTTATGCTTAAAAGGTTAATACTGCCATTAGTTACTTAGAGACCTCTCCATTCTTCCCTTTCCTCTATTATACATGCATACAATATTTACCCAAAAAGTATATTGCAGTGGTGAAAGGAATATTTTATTTGGTCAATTAACTGAATGTTTAACACAGACAGATTATTTCCGATTTAATGTGATGATTTACTACTAAATTGATTCTATGTAATGAAAGAAAACAATAGAGTTGCTTAAGATAAGTAGACCTACAGATAGTGTTTTATAAGAAACCCTCTCTGAGTCAAAGCGCTCACCCAAGTCAGTTGGAAATGGTAATCTCCGAGTTTCTATTAGCTGCCTTGGGTAGCAGAGGCAAGCTCAGTCCCTTAGCCTTAACTGCCTGCAGACAACTTCACGACAATCTTGTGCCATGGTATAATGGCTAAGAGTACAGGATCTAGTCAGGCTGCCCAGAATTAAATCCTATCTCTATCTCCTACTAGCTCTGGGGACTTGGGTAATGTATTTAACCTCTCTGTCTCAATTTCCTCTTTAGTAAAATGGGCTTATTACTGCATGTACCTCATAGCGCTATTGTGAGAATTAAATGGGTGAATGGATATAAAGCTTTTCCACAGTGTCTGGTGCTTAATAAGCTCAGCTCAATAAATGTTAGCTATTAAGATAGTTAACGAGAACCAATACAGATTTGTAAAATCTGTTTACAACCAGTATAAAGCTGAGCAACACGTTATGAGAAGAAGTAAATATAAAACTGAGAAAAAACTACATAGTAGCCAAAACATGTATTTCCCTGAGCTGGGAAAAATAGCAAATCTTTATTTCATCAATATTTCATAATCATTATTAATTCCTTTGGGACTATCTTGGGGGGATGATATCAGAAATAATAACCATACTGGACCTTTATATTTATATTATATTTAGGGTCACAAAGGACAAGCATTGTATTTTGCAACAACCTGGTGTGATAGCATTTCTGTTTTGCTAGGGAAGGAACTAAGGCTTAAAAAATAAAAATAATATTTTACAGAGGCAGAGCTGAAACTCAAACACAGACTTACAATTCGAAATTTCTGAATCTTCAGTGTGGAGAATACAGATGAGGTGATTTTTATGCTCCACACAATTAGTGAATCAGCAGGAAGTATTTAATTTTCGTTTAGTTTGCTTTAAAAATTCAGTGACTTTTGCTTAAATAATTGCAATGTTAAAAAGAGTTGGTACAAATGCACAAATCACTTGGGGCCAAAGTTTGGTTTTCCTTATGAAAAATAAGGCCTTGATGTCATTCTTGCTGTTACATTTCAAGGGTGTAATACAAATACAGAGAACATATGTTATTAATTTATTCTTATTTGAGTATTCTAAGTGAAGTCACTTTCAGAATTGATGTTTTAAAGCAAAATATCATTGCTAAGCACACATAACATACAATTGACTACCAACTTATGTTCCTTATTCTTCAAATTTGTTAGAAACTGAAAGTTAAACCTAAGAATTCTGTGATAATTGAGGCTGAAGCACAAGAGAATCAACGTGAGGTCAAACATACACATTAAAATTTAAAGAATAGGTCTATTATCTGAAAGTATTCACAATGATTCTTACAGATATTTCTGAATGTGTTTCTACCCAAAGAAATATATGGGTGATGAATAGCTTATATATTCACATGCTTTATGGAAGAGGTATGAACCAAATGATCTCAAGTTACTTTCTAACCCTGTAGCTCTGTGATATTTCAGTGGCTTGAGTGGCATTGTACTATTGGTGAATTTTATTTAAAAAGAAATCTACTTTTTGCATTGAATGTGTATGTGTTCTAAACTGGGTATGAAAAATAAATAAATAAATAACCTGGGCATGGTGCAGCATGTCTATAATCCAATTAGTCTCGGAGGCTGAGGCAGGAAGATCACAAGTTTGATCCCAGCCTGGGAAACTTAATGAGTCTCTGTCTCAAAATTAAAAATAATAATAACAATAAAAAAGGCTGAAGGGATGGCTCAGTCCAAAGGCCCTGGATTCAATACCTGGCATGACAAAACAAAACAAAACCACAGTGGATGAGTTCCAAAACATTTTTTTGAAAGGTAATTTATTACTAGTGTTACTTTAATGAATAGTTACTTTTTAAATGATTATTATATCAATGTCATTTGCATTTTTAAAATGGGGGATATCATCAGTTGTTCCATATGTATTCTAAATAACAATGACAGCCCTAGAAGGGATGGATAGGCCTTTAAAATATGTTGTTAAATAAAGTTTACATACTATTTAACTAGATTCAGAAATTATATTATGATGGTCCACACCTGTAATGCCAGCACCAGAAAGACTGAAGCAGGAATATAACAAGTTTGAGACCAACCTGTACTACATAGTGAGACCCTGTCTCCAAAAAAGAAAAAAAAAGATCAGAAAAAAAATTATATTATGGTGAGTTAACATGCCCTATTTCCTCTGATTTTTACATAATATAATAACGTGCTATTATTAACTTGTGGAACAGTAGAACAACAAGGGAGTCTAACCCAAACTTCTTTTATTAATTACTTTAGTCATTCATTGAATATTGTATTGAGGGCTTTTATGTTCCATACACTCTTCTAGTCCTTGAAGATACCTCAGTGAACAAAGCAGATAAAAATCCCTGGGCTCCTGGAAACAGCATTCTATTATGGGGAGATTGACTGTAGAGAGTCAGTCAGACAAGATTTATAGTCTGCTAACTGATGATAATTGCTGTGGAGATAAACCAAAAGGGGCTGGACAACATTGGTGAGGGACTCTGTCTTAGTTTCTTTTCTCATTGCTGAGACAAAATACCTGACACCCAAAGTTAAAGGAGGAAAGGTTCATTTGGCTCACAGTTTGTAGAGGTTTCAGTCCATAATCAGCTGGCTCCAGAGCAGTGTGGTGTGGCAGACAGACATCGCAGAGGAGAAGCAGTTTGTGGTGGGCAGAAGGTAGCAAAGCAACAAGGGAAGACAGCAAAAGGAACAAGAGAGGGAGAGAGAACAAGCCTCTTTCTGTCCCTTATGTTGTATACAGGCTTCCCAACCTAGGGCGAATGTAGCACTCAAACCCTTAATCCCAGCACAGGACTATAAATCAGTCACAAACTAGATTCAGCCCCCTCCAAAAAGCCTGCCCCCCATGACTGGATGAGGCTTTGGGGAGACATCTGGACACAAATCAGAACAGATTCAAACTGTACACACTCTCGATCCTTCCCCTAAGCCTTCTGTTAAGAGTACAGGTGTGTGCCACGACCTCCAGCTCTGCAGGATCTTTACTATAGATGTGACTTCTTCAAAGAACTTTGGTCCTAAATGGGCTACTGTACCCAAATGTGACATTTTTTGGCATGCCGAGCAATTTTATCTAAAAGAAATTAAAAGACCTTAAAGGTAGCTTAAGATGAAGGTCCAACCATATCTTGCTCCTCTCCCTGCAAGTGCAGTGAAAGCATCTCTCTGGGACCCCCTTATCTGCATTAAGTCCAGGCTGCAGAAAGGAGCACCACTGTCTTCTATTTCCACACTAGAATCTCAGTATCTGCTCAGAAAAGAACAATGAGGAATGTCCCCATACCTGCATGGATTTTCATGACAACATGACATCTACCCTTAGGCTCAAATTCCAGGGAAAATTATTTAGCAAACTAATTTGTTTCCAGCACCATTATTCCCCAAATAATCACCCTTAACCCCTCAAAATTATCTGTATTTGCTTATAGAAAAAGGTATATATGCTGGGCTGGGGGTTCATCATACAGTATTACAGAATTACCTCTGTGCATGTGATAAATTTGTATGTTTTTTCTCCTATTTAATCTTTGTCAGTTCCAGTGAATGTTCACAGGACAGAAGGGAAATTTCCCTTCTCTTCTCTAACTGCTCTAACTTCTCTAACTGTACAAATATTCCATAATTTACCAAATATTTATTGAGCAACTGTTATATCAGGTTTTCCAAACACTGTTGGTTCATGAGATGAATTTAGATGGCATCTGACCATTTGAAATTTGTAATTTATTTGGTTTATATTAAAATGTAATTATGAAATTATTTCTTCGAAAGAAGTTAGATTTTGCTTTTAAAGTAAACCAATTTGAAAAAAATGTTACAGTCCAGTTGTTTTTCTGATGGTCACTATTGGGTTTGAATTTTTACTCTGAGTCATATAAAGTCTCTCATTTGGATCTCTTCCACTTCCCACACTTCCCTGTATTTTTTTTTCTTCATTTCTTGTGTCTTCTTTTACCATCCTTATCCTCCTTGTCTTCCACAAGCACAAATCTGAGAAGACAGTGCAGTGTGTGATTACATTTAAACTGCTCCTGGCAGCCCACTCCTGTAATCCCAGCTACTCTGTGGGTTTAGGCAGTAGGATCACAAGTTCCAGGCCACTTTCAGCAACTTAGAGACTCTGTCTCAAAATAGAAAAGGTCAGAAATGTAGTTCAGTGGTAGAGTGCTTGCCTACCATGCTTGAACTCCTGAGTTCATGTTGGGGGCCAACATCACAGTTAGGCCTCGGGCGCAGCCTGTATTTCTGACTCAAAGCCTGCGCTAAATTACCCCTCCCATCGACCTGGGCAAGATGGCGCCTGGTTCCTGCTTCCTGGTTGTGGTCATTGCTGCTCGCGCCCTATAAATGTGTGAGTCTGCCTAGAGACTGATGAGTATAGCCTATGAGCTTTCATTTCCTGCTGTATTGCTATTGGCGCCCCTATCCTTATAAAAACATGCAAAGCCGCCCTTTAGGAGCAGAGCACGGACGGAGCCGCCACAGGGCAGACGCTTGTAGAGGCTCTGGAGCTGTGAACGATTAAAGCAAGCTTTCACCGACCCGTGTTGTGTGATTCTTCTCGCTGGACGAGCAGAAGCGCGCGACATTTGGTGGCCCGTACGGGGAACTGATCACCCTTCGTGTGGGGTCTGGTGGAGCTGCATTGAGTCACAGGACGGTACGTACCTTCAGGTAAACGGGAGGCTTAACCTGGCCCTGGGTGGACGCACTTTCAGGGAAATTCCGCTCTCAATTGCTGAGGCGGGGGTTGCCCATATATCGGGCGTGCTCACGGCGGGGACGGTGTCGCTGGAGCAGTTTCGTTTTCACAATGGGGAACTCCGACAGTGCCCCGATGCACAAGCCGATGCGAGACTTATTGAAAGCGCGAGGCATTAAGGTGAGTTCTAAAACTGTTCAAAATTTTTTTAAAAATATACATGAGATCGCCCCGTGGTTTTGGCCCACTGGGCACCTTACTTTACCCTGCTGGGAAAAGTTAGGACATGATATCAGCTTTGCTGAGGAAGAGGGAGTCATTGACCCCTCCGTGCACCCCCTCTGGGAGATGGTTAGATATTGCCTTAAGGTAGAGGACAGCCCAGGCGGGTCTGTACCGCTTTCAGAGGTGCACAAGGCTTTTGAGAGGGCTCGCTCGGAGAGCTCGAGGGCTAATTCTAGGGCGGGGTCGGATTCTTCCTCTTCAGATTCAGAGGCGGAAGGGACAGAAGGGTTAGAGCGGGAGCCTCAGGCTGCTGTCAATAAAGACTCGGCGCCAACGAAGAGCCTCCCCTCCCCGAGACGTGGCGCTACGGCTGCTACGTGGCAGACTTCCAATCCTTTCCGGGATTTGTGTGGTGACTTTAAAGAGCTAAATATAGGCCGGCCCCCGTCAGGGGGGGGCGGCGGGGGGGGCGGACCTATGCCCAGTGCCCCGCCCTGGGAGCCGCCTCCCCCGTTCCAAGATGGCCCTTTGCCCTCCGCTTGCCGTACCTTCCACGGCCCCACGTGGAAGGTCATAAAGAAAACAGGGACCAGAGATGTCCCCGGCATTGACTGGGGCCCGTACGGGATCTATCCGGTCCTCGCCGGCCAGGGAGGGCAACCATACCATCAACCCCTTGAAAAGCCACTGCTGTAGCAAGTGTGTTTTCCAGGGCACGATCGACAATCAATACCCCAAGGATCCTATTTTACAATTTGTCACATCACATCCAATCATTTTTCCAAAATCCACTGTTCAAGAGCCCATCATAGGGGCTCCCACAGTCTTTACAGATGGGTCAAAGACAAAAATTGGAGCATATATAATATCAGGCTCTAAACCTGTGTTGGTGCAGTTCCAACCAGACCAGCCCCAACTAGTGGAATTACAAATTGTATCAGTGGTGCTTACAAGATTCCTCACGGATATTAATATCCTCTCAGATTCCAAATATGTAGTCAATGCTTTACAGATTCTGGAAACCGCGGGCCCGATAAATTCCACCTCTTCGGTGTTCACTATACTCCAAACTATCCAGACACAATTACAAAATAGAACCCACAAAATTTATGTGGCTCATATCAGAGCACATACCCAGCTCCCAGGCCCGCTCTCGGAGGGCAATGCAATGGTAGATGCAGCCACGCGCCCAATATCCCCAGGGCCCAGGCTCGAGACATTGTCCGGCATTGCGGTACCTGCGCCGTGATGCGCCCCCAGCGGTCCGATGAGATTAACCCGCGAGGACTCAGACCAGGTCATATCTGGCAAATGGATGTAACACACATCCCAGAATTTGGGTCTGTCAAATATGTCCATGTCTCAGTAGATACTTGTTCTCAAGTTGTTTTTGCCACGGCAGAAACGGGAGAAAAGACATCTAATGTTATCAATCACTGCCTTGCGGCTTGGGCTGCATGGGGAAAGCCTAAAATACTAAAAACAGATAATGGGCCCGCGTATACAGGCGCGGCCTTCAAAAGCTTCTGTGCAACCATGGAAATAGTCCTTAAACATGGCGTTCCATACAACCCAATGGGCCAGGCTGTTATTGAAAGAACACACCGAACGCTTAAAGATACTCCAAATAAACAAAAGGAGGGGATAGGCCGTGGCCTCTCATCAAAAAGGAAGCTCTCCCTTGCTCTATTTACTATCAATTTTTTGAGCTTAAATTCGGACAACCACTCCCCTGCGATGGAACATTGCAATCCTTCCCCCCAAAATAAGGGGATGGTCACTTGGAAGGATGTCATCACGGGGCAGTGGATGGGCCCGGACCCGGTGGTCAGCTGGGTCCGAGGTGCGGTTTGTGTCTTCCCACAGGATCCTGGACGGGAGCCAGTGTGGGTCCCCGAAAGACTGACGAGGACCGCAAATATACCAAAAACCCACCAAGACCAGACCACCAAGGATGATGGGTATTCCACCGCCGCCGATGGTGATTGTCTGGCTCCTGCTCAGCACCTCGTCATCTCTGACCCTCCAGAGTCGGAGTGAGGGCACAGATGAGTACCTGTGGGCTTTGTGGCACCATCCACCCAGTTTAGCCCCTTTCCATTGCCTTTAATACCAGCTTCCCAGTTACTCCAGATACCTTAGTGTTTTCTTATGCTAACGTTACTGCACAGTGTCAGCCTAACAACTCTTCTTAGAATTTGTTAATCAAACCTGACACTCGTGCTATGGCACTGCTAGGATAAACTCTCCTTCGGGGTGGGGGGTATGGACAACCGGGCCCGTAAGGCCACCCAATGTCACCAAGATAAAAAACTGCAGTTCATCGGGGGACGTATGGGGGCATTTTATGGTATGTAGAGAGATCCAGCTCCATTACCTTAATTGGGGGGTCCAGGTTTTCAGCCAATATCAAGCTTGCAACCCCCTAGGAGGATGTGTAGACCTCCGACCCTTTAAGACTAATAGGTCACGGACCTTGTCCAAGATGTCTGACTGGCTCAAAAACACATACTTGCCCTCATTCAAAAATCTCTCAGAGCAGGTCTCTATTGGCTTAGATAATGTAAAAAAGATACAACTACAGCCTGTTACTTTTGACCTGTCCAGTTTGGGAACTGTCATCACAAAATTGTGGGAAAAGGTCACCTCCTGGTTTAGCTGGCCCAGTCTGGCAACTTGGGTTGCAATCGGAGTTGGTATTCTTGTTGTCTTGGTTGTTATCAAGTGCCTGCTGGATAGATTAATGCAGACTCAACAACAGGTGCGCTTGACAGCAATGGCTGCCATGCAGTTGGCGGATGGAGGCCCTACAGCCAGGCCAGCGGCTGCCTACCTGCTCAGGGTCGCAGAACATCGCTTTTAGCTGGGTGGGTGAGCCAAAGACGGGTAAGAGCAAGGATCCCCAGCCTTGACTCAACCTAAGACAGGCCCCATCCCATTGCGTGGCGACCGCCGTTGAGTGTGTGACTAGGAAAGTCACGAGGTGCTCCGCAGGGGGGTTCATGGCGGAACACCTAATGCATGCCTGCATGCATCTAGGTTCCATCCAGTTACTTCCTAGCCCCACAAAAAAGGATGAGGCCCAGGATGGTCGATGCTGGACTGCAGCCGGCGCAAACGACCACCGGGCTAATAGTGGGGTGCAGGCCAATACATTCACTCGAGACGGGCTACGTCTGCCTTATTATGTGATTTTTAAGGGGGAAATGTTGGGGGCCAACATCACAGTTAGGCCTCGGGCGCGGCCTGTATTTCTGACTCAAAGCCTGCGCTAAATTACCCCTCCCATCGACCTGGGCAAGATGGCGCCTGGTTCCTGCTTCCTGGTTGCGGTCATTGCTGCTCGCGCCCTGTAAATGTGTGAGTCTGCCTAGAGACTGATGAGTATAGCCTATGAGCTTTCATTTCCTGCTGTATTGCTATTGGTGCCCCTATCCTTATAAAAACATGCAAAGCCGCCCTTTAGGAGCAGAGCACGGACGGAGCCGCCACAGGGCGGACGCTTGTAGAGGCTCTGGAGCTGTGAACGATTAAAGCAAGCTTTCACCGACCCGTGTTGTGTGATTCTTCTCGCTGGACGAGCAGAAGCGCGCGACAAGTTCAGGCCCCAGTACTGTAATAAATAAACAAGTAAATAAATACAATTTTAAAAGTATGTGGTTAAATTTGCATTCAAGGGAAAGGGAGGTTGGCCTTCCACTATCTCCTTATATTTTGTTGTTTTGTTTTTGAGGAGTATCACTATGTTGTCCATGCTGGTCTCAAGCATGTGAGTTCAAGTAATCCTCTTGCCTCAGTCCGCTGAGTAGCTGGAACTACAGGCATGCACCACCACACGTGGCAGTCTCTAAATTTTTCAAGTATTTTTTATTGTGAAATGAGCATCAAGACAAAATACTGGGAGCTGGCTGTGGTGGCACATGCCTGTAATCCCAGCACTGGGAAGCCTGAGGCAGGAGGATCGCTGAGAATTCGAGGTCAGTCTGGACTACACAGCAAGAGTCTGCCTCAAAAAAACCTTAGGAAAAAAAAAAGACATAATATTGAGTACCGATAAAAAACTTACATTGCATGTTCTGTATATTTGTAATCCAGAAGATTGTAGGATACAAAAATGTCACCTGGTCCAACACATATTTTTCCACAGGGCTTATTCCAAACCACACTATAAGTATCTGAAATAATTAACTATCTAGTGACATATTTGATACCCTAAGAAGTGTTCGGATTTGATGAGAAGGTGATCATCTCCAGCTTTCTCTGAAAGACAACACAATGAAATCTATAACTCAATAACATGTAGGGTGTTTCTACCAATTTTGTATCTCTTAAAATATTCAGTAGTAATGTAAATAAAAGTGCCATGATTTTCTTTATTTGTTTTTAGTTTTGCCTGCATAATTTTACAATTTAAAAAATTGATTAATTAAAGCAGACATGAGATATAAAACCAAAACTAATTTTATTTCATTTAGCATCTATTGATCATACTTTGAGCTGCAACCTTCCATAAAGTCATTAATATCTAGAAAAGAGTTAGAAATTGATAACAGAGCTATTAATAGATGTGGATCTTATTTTACCTCATTACATTTCCTGGAAAGTTGGTGGAGTGTTATATGCCAGAGGCTTGTCTTTTAAGAATTTCCCCTCCTATATTATTGAAGTGATGCTGAAAAAAATTCGAGATGCCAGGTTCTTTGCTGCATATTCACAGTATCCAGTACCGTGTGGATTCTAGGTACCCCCAAAACCAAATAGATGAGACTTTTACTTTTTTCTTTTTCTTTCTGTCTCTCTTTTTTGTTGTGTTGGAGGTTGAACCGAGGACCTTTGCACTGAGCTACATCTTCAGCTTTTATGTTTATTATTTTTTTATTTCAAGACACGTTCTTGCTAAGTCATTAAGTTACCAGGCTGACACTGTGGAAGTCAGTGTGGAGATTCCTCAAAAAGCTAGGGTTGGAGGTCCCATTTGACCCAGCTATTCCCCTTCTGGGCATCTTCCCAGAAGAATTAAAAACATCATACCACAGCGATATATGTGCACCCATGTTTATAGCAGCACAATTTGTAATAGCCAGATCTTGGAAACAACCCAAATGCCCATCAACTGAGGAATGGATAAGAAAGATGTGGTATTTTTATACAATGGAGTACTATTCAGCCATTAAGAAGGATAAACTGGAGACTTTTATAGGTAAATGGATGCAACTCGAGAAAATACTCATAAGTGAAATAAACCAGAAGCACATGTGTAAGCATCGTATTGTCTCTCTAGTATGAGAAACTGAAAGAGTAAATAAGATCCAAAATGTACAATAGACATGGTGAATCAAAAAGAAACTGGTCAAAAGGAAAGAGAGACTGGAATAAGGAAAAGAAAGAAGGGAAAGGGAAAAAAAAAATTGTATATATATATATAAGATGGTTAAGATAGATACACTACGATTTTCACTTAGTTCATTGAAGAGTAAGGTTTGTGCCAATAATGTTTGCATAATTGAATGCTAATGTCTGGTGTCCTGAATAACTAACTTAAAGATAGTAATACGCAATGTATTAACCATTGTTACCCTCCTATTATGTTGTTTTGAAAATTTGTTCTTCTTTTGATTTGTTTTGTTTTTTCTTCTCTTTAAAATAAAATTAAAAAAAAAAAAAAAAAAAAGTTACCAGGCTGAGTTCAAACTTGCGATCCTTCTGCCTCAGACTCTCAGAGTACTGGGACACAACTTCTTTTTACGGAGTCAAATATGTATTATCTAGTTATATGAAATACCTAGAATAGATGAATTCATTGGGACAGAAAGTAGATGAGAGTACTGGGGCAAGGGTAGTTTCTATTTGGGATAATAAAAACAGGAAAAAGTGGTGATGATTGTATAATATTGTGAATATAGTTAATGACACTAAATTGTATACTTGAAAATGATAAAAATATCAACTTTGATGTTATATGAATGTGTCACATAAAACAAATAATGTAATATATCAAGAATCATTTAATTGTGCACTTTAAATGGGTAAACAGATGTGAACTATTTTAAATAAAGCTGTTTTAAAAAATAATGATCAAGCTGGGCATGGTGGTGCATACCTGTAATCCCAGCACTTGGGAGGCTGAGGCAGGAGGATTGTCACAAGTTCGAAGCCAACTGGGCTACATAGTGAGTTCAAGGCCAGTCTGAACTACATAGGGAGACCTGTCTCAAAAACAAAGATCATATTAAAAACAAATTCACTTCTAGCATTCCTAATACAAAAATCTGAAACCCTCCAAAATCTGAAACATTTTGAGCACCAACATGATGCAGAAAATAATTACAAACCTGGCCTTGTGTGACAATTGCAGTACAGGTGTAGTAAAATTTTTGTAAAAAGTTACTTCCAGGTACCCAAAACATAAATGAATTTTATGTATAAACTTGAGTCCCATTCCTAACATAGCTCATGGCATATATGCAAATATTCCAAAATTGGAAAAAAGCCCCAAATCTGACACATTTCTGGTCCCAAGCATTGTGAATGAGTGATATTTAACTGTACCATATCTAGTTCACTGCTGTGGTCTAAGTGCTTAGAGTGAAGAGATTTTAATAAATGTTTGTTAGATGAATAAATATGTTGAGTGCTTTATGTGATCCAGTGATTGTTCTAAGAACTGTATTTCTTTCATTTGTCTTTACAACAATCCCCTGAGGCAGGTATCGGTACACATGTATTATAGAGGAGGAAACTGATGCCAGAGAGATTAAGCAGATTGCCCAAAGTCATGAAGGTAAATACTTGACAAGATCTCGTTTAGAAAGATCTGACACAGATTCATATCTTCACATATTTTTGTTTTTTATTATTTTTAAAAGTCGTGCATATGTATCATAGAAAGCACTCATACAAATACAGTATTTATAGAAGGCTATAGAGCTACAGAGATTTTTCTCTATTTTTTGTCTGTATATCTTCATGTGTTCAAAAGGAACATTATGTCTGTAATAAAATTCTTAGATTAAAAAGATCCTTTCAGTGGGTTTTACCTCCATCACCACCTCCACTGACCAAGGGCTTTATGGCATTTTTCTTTCTAGAAGTAATGAATCACTCCTTTTGCCATGCTACCTCTCAAAACTCTGTCCCACATCTACTTTTTGCTTGTTTTCCTCTTTTATACTAATTATTGCTTCAGTGTTGTGCTTTCTAACTTGACTAAGTTGAAGAATGTACTTTTATTCATCTTTGTATTTGGTGGGCTAATACAGTGCCTAGAGCACCAGACATATATCCAAAGAGGTTTATCTAAATGAAAAAGAATCTTTTTTTTTTTTTTGTGGGTACCGGGGGATCGACCTCAGGACCTCGCGCGCCAGCAGGCACCCGTGCCGCTGAGCGATATCACTGGCCCCTTTTTCGTATGTGGGTTCCGGGAGTCGAACTCAGGCCCTCGTGCTTGCCGGGCAGGCGCTTAAGCCGCTGAGCCATCTCACCAGCCCGAAAAAGAATCTTAAAATCATAAAATTAGTTTGCCTTTCCATTTCCTTTTGCCTTTCTTCTTGTGCAGTAAATACCATGTGTTTGTTCCCAGGCTCTGCCAAGGTGGAGCCAGTCTCCACTGCCCTTTATCCCCTACCGCTAAGAGCAGTAGCCACTAAGTGTAAAAAATCAAAACAAAGCACTTTCCCATCTCTCCAATGGAGTAAATGCAGTGAAGCCCAAATAATGCTTAGTTACCAAAAGCCACGCCAGGTGGCTAATAGAAAGGGTATTGATTTTAGCTAGTAAATAGCCCTTAATATAGTTGAAACCTGGGTTGAATATGCAGCCTAGTAATTAGCTAATAAAGCAAACAAGAGCTAGAGAGAACGTGGCACAGTTGGATAAGCAGCAGCCTGTCATCCAGGAAGCTGGCCTAGGTCTAATACCTGCTCACATGAAGGACTCCAGTTACCTTCAGGACTCCATGCCTAGTGTTTTCAGCCATTAAATAAGGAAAAAAACTATAAATCTATCATAGGGTGTGAGATAGAACTAAAAGCAGTTGTAAATGTTTTGCAAATATTACATGCACTAGAAATGCTTCCTGAAGACACAGATATTGCAATTTAATAATCTTTAAGTGGTGAGGTTTAATAACTTTAGATCATTAGGAAAATGTTTAGTGCCCTAGGATAATTATTAAACAATCATCAGTTTGTTAAAACATCTGATACTCAGACAAATCTATAGCCTTATAGTTCCAACATTATCCTCCAACTGCTCAATAACATAGAAAAGTGGCAGAGCAAGTTGGGGGAAGAGAAAAGGGGAGGGAAAGACAGCCGGAGACACTGACACATTGTCTTATCAAAGAGAAAGAGTCAATTGGCTGTGTACTTAGTTCCAATCTAAAGGCTTGATAAGTTCAGTTTAAATGTGAGGGGAAAAATCAGAGGTGATATTGGGAAATTCATGTCACATCACGTAAGGAGGCACATAATGCCTGGTTGTTCTAGTGAACCCAAAAATTTGATCACAGGTTAAGGTACTGGGCCAACCCTGTTGGATGTGGCATGCTCCTTCCAGTTTTCCGCAAACCCCACCACTCTATTTGTTTTCCATTTGCATAAGTGACTCATTTTACCTTGCTCAGGAGTCATATGTAAAAAACAAACTAAATATATTCTATGCTACAGTCTGGAGTGCGTGATGAAAGCGTATATTCTGTGTTCGTGGAACAGTGTAAGAGGAATTTTCCCTTCTGGGAATGCACAATCCATGCTGTCCTCCTCCACCCAATGTTAGGGGAATTAAGCTGTTACAGTTTAAAGTTGCCTAAATTAGATAAGAATGAGAACAGAGCTGACCAGGGATCTGGGTTACGAGATAAGAACAACCCCATGACTGAGGAATTTACAAAATAGGAGACATCCTCCGCCGCCCAGCCTTAAACTTCCGTATGATTGTCTTCTCCCAATGAATGTAAAAAGCTGTTTAAACTAACCAATGCCATCTGTTTCTGTAACCACGCTTGCAAAGACCCCTCCTCCCTTTGTTCTATAGGCTTATAAGCACTGCACAGGCTTAGCTCGGGGCTCTCTGTTCCTGCGTGTTCAGTGAGCCCCACGCATGCTTGGACAATAAAACCCCTTGCCTATTGCATGAGAGAACGCTTCTTGGAGTCTTCCTTCACGCGTCCCAACCCTAACAACAGTAGATTACTACCTGTTGCAGAGGCATGCTCAACAAATATCCACTGGACCACTGAAATCAGAAATACTTAAGTTAGAAACACCCGAAAGGAATTAGAATGTGAAGAAGATTTCAGCAACTCATGTTCCTGAACATGATGTGTGGTTCAGAGAAGGCTTGTGTCCTTACAGATGCAGAGCGAACTGTACAGCTCTAAGGACTGGTTTCTTATCTGAACTGGACAGAAATGTACAGTCTCAGTGGAGAAATCAGAACAAGGAGGAAGAATGAATTGAAAATCTGTGGAAGTCAAGGACTTTTTTTAGGTGGGCTTGACATTTATGAAGTACCGGAAGACAGACTGAGTTTAACCAAAGCAGATATTGAGACTGTGTGACATTGATATAGGGCGTATGCTATACAACGGCCAAATAATCCAAATAATATGAGGGAAATATTCTAACTCCCAACCTGCTAGATGTCTGAAACACCAAGTTTGTGTTCTCTAAAATTGAGGACTGAATTCTAGGAACAATGGAGGTTAAGAGTAGGAAGAATTTATTGAGAGAAAGAAAGCTTCTGTCTGAGAGGGACAGAGGGGGCCCGGAAAGTGGGTTGCCCACTAATCCCTTTCTTCAAGGGTGTTTACTGAGCAAAGCCATGAGGTGAGGCGGGTTAAGGTGGGACAGAACTATAGTCAATAAGATTACAAGCATAGTCACTTATGTAATATTGGTCCAATGGGAAATCACAAGGTGGGTATGAGGTGGTACAAGACTATGGTGAACCGATAGGGTTACGACAAGTATAGTCGCTAGGGTAATATTGATTAAATGGGGATCAAATTGGGAAGCAAGTCACATAGCAAGTGCACATGGGCCGGACAAGGACTTTCCTGGAAGGGGTGGGTTAAGGAGGTTTGGTTCTCCACCCCAAGGTGATTGATACCTATTTAGAATATCAATCACTGCTGTTCATCCCTAGGGGAAGTATATGAGTGATTCCCTTTTTTCTTGAAGCCTGGCCTTCAGTGAATATGCCTCCAGCTACAGTTGTCTTCTGCACTGACTTCTCGAGGGCCCAGGCCTGTCTGACTGCCTACAATATTTCTACCTAATTTAGCTATCTATAACATTAGGACAACAATATCACTCACAATAGCATCAAGAAAAAATTAAAAATTAACTAAGGAAGTGAAAGAACTTTACAATGAAAACTACCATACTCTGAGAAAGGAGATTGAAGAAGCCATCAGAAAATGAAAAGATATCCCCTGCTCCTGGATAGACAGAACCAATACTGTCAAACGGCCATGATATATAGATTTAATTCTATCCCAATCAAAATCTAACAGCATGCCCATGGAAGGTGAGAAAAAAATCTTGAAATTTGTATGGAACCAGAAGAGACTCAGAATAGCACAAGTGATCCTGGGAAACTAGAGGAAAGAAAGCAAGAGACATCACAATCCTAGATTTCAAATTATATTACAAAGCTACAGTGATGAAAATAGTATGGTATTGGCACAAAAACAGACTTGTGAGTCAGTGGAACAGAATAGAGGATGCAGAAACAATCCTACACACATTCAGTTATTTGATCTTTGACAAAGGAGCCAAAAATGCATGGAAGGAAACATAGCCTCTTTAGCAAATGGTGCTGGGAAAACTGGCTCTCCACATGGAGAAAATTGATTCTGGACCTATATCTCTCACCATGTACTAAACTAAAATCAAGCCAGGCATGGTGGCACATGCCTATAATCCCAGCACTCGGATGGTGGAGGCAGGAGGATCACTTGAGTTCAAGGCCAGCCTGAATTACAAAGAGACCCTGTCTCAAAAAAATAAAAATAAATAAATAAACTAAAATAAAAATGGATCACAGATCAAAATGTTAAAAAGCCAGGTGTGATGGCACATGCCTGTAATCCCAGCACTCAGGAGGCTGAGGCAGGAGGATCTCTGGGAGTTCAAGGCCAGCCTGGGCTATGCAGTGAGACCTTGTGTAAACTAGTACAACCACTATGGAAATCAGTATGGAGATTCCTCACAAACCAAAACTAGAAATTTCATTCCACCCAAATATCCCCCTTCTTGGTATCTTCTCAGAAGAATTAAAGGCATCACATTACAGTGATGCATGCATACCCATGTTTATAGCAGCACAACTCATAATAGGTAAATCTTGCAAGCAGCCATTTGTCCATCAACAGATGAATGGACAAAGAAAGGTGGTATCCGTACACAATGGAGTACTACTCTGACATAAAGAAAGATAAACTTGAGCCATTTGCAGAAAATGCACCTTGGGACCATAGCATTAAGTGAATAAATCAGACACAGAAGTTTAATTATTGCATTGGTTTCTCTTATATGAAAAACCTAAAGTATAAATAAATTAAAGAGCAAAATAAAAGACAGATAATAGGTAAGAGGAAGATAGATCTTTTGTAAAAGGGAACGGAAGGGGACCAAAACATAAAATGACAACACAAAATAAAATAAAAGTTTGTTTTTATATCTAAGTGAGGTGATTAGGTACAGTTACTAAAGTATATTTCCTCCAAAGGGTTAGTTGACTAACTATAAACATTCAAATCATACAACGTTTTAAAACCTTGTTTTGATGTTTATTATTAGGAAGTTCAAAAAATATAAAATAAAATGGTCCAGGGGCTTTGGCTATAGCTCAATAGCAGAGCACTTGCCTGGTGTATGCAAAGCCACTGGTTCAATCCCTGGCACCAGGGGGTTCAGGGAGGTGGAAAGGTGGTATATCCAGGCATCCTTCAAGTTGTATAAGACTTTGTTGTTGCTTGAATGTCCCAAAGGTGGCAAGTTGAGCCTATTTGCACAGATGTTAATTACTTTGGCATCATGAATTAAAAATACCCTGCAAATGTCAGTGGTGTGCTGAAGGTCAAGTTCTAGGATGGTAGATTGGCATTACTGCTGTGTTAGTTTTCTGTTGCTGCTATAATGAACTGTTATAAACTTTTTTAAAAATAGCTTTTTTTTGTTTGTTTTTTTGAGACAGGGTCTCACTATGCAGTTCAGGCTGGTCTTGAACTCACTATGAAGCCCAGGCTGGCCTTGAACTCACAATGATTCTCCTGCCTCTGACTCCCGAATGCTGGGATTACAGGTGTGCACAACCATGCCCGGCTAACATTCTTTTGTTTAAAACTTTGTTTTTTTTTTTGTTTTCTTGAGACAGGGTTTTGCTATCCAGGCTGACCTTTAATTTGTTATGTATCCCAAGCTGGGCTCACACTTCTTTGTTTGTTTGTTTTGTTTTTGTTTTTCTGGGATAAGTTCTCACTATGTAGTTGAAGTTGGCCTTGAACTCATTACGTAGCCTAGGCTGGTCTCGAATTTGAGGTGATCCTCCTGCTTCAGTTTTCCAGGTGCCATGCCTGGCTTCAAACTTTTGATTCACCTGATTCAGCCCCCTGAGTTTTGGGATTACAGGCATGTACCACCTAGCACTAGGGAGGCTGAGGCAGAAGGAGCCCTGAGAGTTTGAGGCTAACCTGGGCTACACAGTGAGTTCAAGGGCAGCCTGAACTGCATAGTGAGACCCTGTCTCAGAAAACCAAGTGAAACCAAACCAAACCAAATCAAATCAAAACAAAACAACAAAAACAAAAAGAATATGTGTGATTATATTTAGGGTTCATTCTGATAATTCAGGAAAATCTCTCCATCTCAAGATGCTTAACTTAATCACATACGCAAAATCCATTGTTTTCCCCATGAGGTAACATTGAGAGATTCTAGGATTAGGATGTGACTTTCAGGAGGCCCTTATTCAGCGTACCCTAGCATTGCTTTTGGGTCTTTGCTTCATTAGTTTGTAGACACTTTTCACTTACTGCAAGAGGAGGAATAAAAACTGAGTCCACGGTGAGCGTCATGGTGAGTAGTGTGGTTCCCACCTGTGGCACTCCGGAAGACCACCTTTGTGAGTGCAGGGCTGTTCTCTACTCAAAGCTGCAAGTGGCTCAGGTTGATAATGAGGAGCATCTGCTCAAGAAAAATGATCTTGTGCCACATTTGACTATTGAATGATAATTTTAGATCACACATTTCTTGAGATTTAAAGAAAAAAAAAATTTGGTGCTCCGACACCAGTTTCTAGCTTTTTTGTAATCACATGTCAGGTTGTTTTAGTTCTCAGAACTTGGACCAGAGTTAAGAGCTAGGTAGGAAGAAAACAGTCTTATTTATTTACAGTGTGGTCTAGAGAATTTTAAAATAAAAGACTTTCCATTAAATTGGACAGTTTCTCCTTAATGGATATTACATTGAACCCTTCTTTTCTTATTTATGCCTCCCTGTAGAGTTCTTCCAAAAATAAACTTCAGTTTGTAATCCAGTGATAACAGAACAAAGATTCTCTTCTCCTTCTTTTTCTTTCATTTTTAGGCTTTGTGCCATTTTGCTGATAGAGGAGGAATGAAGGAGATTTGGTTTTTGAGGCCAAGGTATTTGCTGAGGGAACTGCACCTGTTACCCTCTGGCCTGTCCTCCTGTGTGTAAGATGCCTCCTCTTGGCCTGGCAGAAATTAGGTCAATGCCTGCATGTCCCAACGCTGCTGAATTACAATGCACCCTCCTCTTTTAAAGCTTATCATGTACAGACATAAATCGTGTCCATTACTATTGTTCTGTTTTTTATTTTCAGACTTATCAATTTCTTTTTAAATCTCCTTGTAACATTACAAGCAATGGTCAAATTTATGTTAAGCATTCATTGCTAAGATTTAAACAATCTCAAGGTTATGTAATAGCTATTCCAATTCAGAACTGGACTGATCTCCATTTTCTCGGGATGTTTGCCTTCAGCTCAGTTGCCTCTTTCACAGGGATGATAACTAGCTTTGCTCCGAGCCCAGTTCTCTGTTTCAACTCCTGCATCAGAACCCGATACGTATTCATGCTGTCTGCGTGAGTCTCTTGGACATTGTGCTCTCTCAAAAAACTTCTGCCACCAAGAAATAGGAGGCTACCTTCCAGTGACAATATTACCCAGTTTACCTCATCAACATTTGCAAAAGCTTGTTTTTAGTGCTGTTTGTTTTGTTTAGAACAAAGTGGGAAGGAGTACACATTTCCTTTACCCTCAAGATCTTTCAATCTAAGTAAGATTTTTGGTGCTCCTTTATATGGACGCTTTAAACATTTATTTTAAGAATACTTTCATGGAGTCTTATAAAGCAGAAATAAAATTTAAAGTACCCATTTAAAATATATTTAGTGTTTTTATTTCATCTTTTCAAGGATTGTATATTTTCACCTCATTCTTGGTTCTAACTCTTGGAGAATCACTGATGTGGGAAGACGTTTTGCTGGGTTTTTGTAGATGTCTGTAACTCTTCTGCTGAGAATTCGTGTAACAAGTAGGTGGAGATCTACTCACCGAGCCATTCGAATTTTAAGGTCCCAATGTGATCCGTCCTATTCTGTGCATGGATTCAAGATTTCCCTGGACAACACCGTTAATATTTCAGAAACTCTGTTACTGGCTTTTTTATTTATAAGTAGTAAACTTGTAGCCTTTATTTAGTCTTGGTTAATTTCTTAGTGTTTGCAATTATTATTAACACTGGAAGCTGGGCCTGGTGGTCATGCCTGTAAGCCCAGCCTCTGGGAAACTGAGGCAGAAGGACTACAAGTTCAAGACCCACCAACCCTGTCTCAAAAAACAACAACAAAACAAATAAACAAACAAAGCCCACTAAAAAATAGCTGGGGATGTAGCTCAGGGCAAAGGCTCTGGATTCATTTAAAAGCATTCCCCTGGCCCTCCACAATTACACACACAAAGGATATGATTTATGCAGTACTTTTTTTTTTTTTTTGAGACAGGGTTTCACTATGCAGTTCAGGCTGGCCTTGAACTCATTTTGTAGCTCAGGTTGGCCTTGAATTCAACATGATCTTCCTGCCTCAGCCTCCAGAGTGCCGGGATTATAGGCCTGCACTATGCAGTACTTCTTAATTCCCATAAACTACTTAAATTGCACCAAAGTTAAAGAATATAGTACAAAAAAGATATGAACCAAGTAGAACTCAAAGTATCTTGGCAGAAAATTAAACCAAGAATCAGAATGTCTATGGTATAAATCTTGGTTCTATTTATAGAACTCTGCGACTTTAAGTAAGTCACTGGATAGCTCTGAGCCTTGATTTAATAGCTTGTAAAATAGAAGCACGGAGGTTTAGTACAGTTAGAAACAAAGGAGCTGAGTCACTCCCTTCCCTTTGTTCAACTGTAAACGCCACAATACCCTCATGATTATCTGTGCCTCCATAATCCTAAACCCTGGGCTGGAGATACAGCTCAGTGGCACAGCGCCTACCTGGCAAGCACAAGGTCCTGAGTTCCATTCCTCGTACCAAAAAAAAACCCAACCCCCCCAATAATCCTAAGCCCTTTAAATCCTAGAAGGCTGAGTTATCAAGTCTCCCCGGTCTCCCTGTTTCTGTTACCAATCCTGTGATCATCAATAAATGTAGCTACATACTACGAGGTGTACCCTTGGCAATTCTTTCCTTGTTGTACACAAGAACCTAGACTACTTTAGGCCAGTCCATTGTGGCAGGTTTGTAACATTTATGGTTCTTTCACTTCTAATATTCCATAAACTTTATCACGACCTTTCGTGGTCAGTGAACTTACTTGGCTATGGAGAAATTTTGTTCTATCTAAAATAGCTGGCTATAGGCATGTGATGGATGGCTATTAAAAGTGCACAGTACACCAAACCTGGTGGCGCATGCTTGTAATCCCCACATTCAGGAGGCTGAGGCAGGAGGATTGCTACAAGTTTGGGGCCAGACTGGGCTACATAGTGAGTTTGTGGCCAGCCTAAATTACATAGTGAGACCATCACAAAAACAAACAAAAAACAATAAACACACAAACAAAACAAGTGCATAGTAGAAGCTGAGCGTAGAATTCCTGTACTGTGGAGGCTGAGGCAGGAGGATCATAAGTTGGAGGCCTGCTTTGGCTATCCAGTGAGTTCAAATCCAGCTTAGACTATATAATGAGACCCTGTCTCAAAAACAAAAATAGTGCATGGTAGAATCAATAATGAAACCAAGGGAAAACCTAAGTAATCCCTTTAGCTTTACTTGTTTTTAGTTACTTTTTTTAGAAAGGAACTTATAAAAATATCACAAATTGTGGAGGTCACACCGATTAGCAATGTATCAATCTTCTATCAGCTTTACTTAGATAACACCTCTGATGTATGAATTATGATGGTAACAGTTGCCCAGGTTACTTTTCAGGGACTTGAAGGCTGCTTCTGTTGAAACCACTGACTTTTCACTTGGACCTGTGCAGGTGTCTGAGGGGGTGACATTTTGTTGTCGGAGGGCTGAAAATGCTACCCTCAGATCACACTCTGCTACCATCGTTTGAACGTGCATCCTACGAAAAACCATGGAGTTTGATTATGCATGCACAGACCACCGACTACTTCACCGTCAATCACCATGCCTCAGAGCACCCTGCTCTTTTATCCCATTAATTTCCCTGAACTCTATCCTTGGTGAGGCGGACTTAAACCTTGGGTCTCTCCCTCAACACTGAGCCAGCTTGCGAATAAACTCTGACAAAACTTGTTTCAGGGTGGTGGTAGCGGGTTTCCCTATGCTGGGAAAAGGTTATAAAGAAGGAAGGAACTACTTGCTCATTTTGTTACACTGGAATGTAAGAAATAAATTCATCTGATAATGCTACAAAAGCAAGACAAATAAATAATGGGCAAACTTAGGCTTTGTTAAGATAGGGACAGTGGAAAAGACAAAAACTTTTCAGATTTTTGTAGCCATGTGAGGGTGAAAACCCACAACTGTCCTGAAGTTTTCACAGGCACACAAGAAAAGACTTAGTAGGCACCAAAGTTATTTGAGACAGGCAGTCTGGAAGACAGTAAACAGAACTGCTTTCCAAATGCTTAGTCATGCTTATGCCGACAAGGAGAACTACTTCAGACTCTAACTTCCTTAAGGTCTTGGTCTTCAAGATTGCTCCTGCTGAAATAATTAGTTCAATTTTAAAGTTGGCTATGGTTAGTGTTTCCTTTCCCCAGCCCCATTTGGCTTTTCCCTTTTTTGTCTTTAAACCTGTTTTTGTTTGGTTTTAATGCCATGAAAAGAAACAGTAGTAAGAATCTGTGGTAGAGGGAAGTACTTTTTGTTTTTAAATAGTGTGTGTAGATCTAGCATAATACTTAATTCTGAACAGCAATTCCTAAATTAGTGATTATCCCCCACCTCCCTGTGAAGTTATTTTAATAATGAAAAGACATCGCTCAGGCATATGGGCATATGAGAAATTGTGCTCCTGTTAGATACTCCAACCTGCAACTAAACCCAGTGGATTTTTTTTTTTTTTTTTTTTTTTTTTTTTTGACACAGGGTCTCGCTATGCAGTTCAGGCTGCCTCAACTCACTATGTACCCCAGGCTGGTCTTGAACTCATAGTGATCCTCCTGCCTCAGCCTCCTGAGAGCTGGGATTACAGGGGTGACCACCACACCCTTTTTTTTTTTTTTTTGGTTTTTTGAGATAGGGTCACACTATGTAGTTCAGGCTGGCCATGAATGCCTTTTGTAACTCAGGCTGGCCTTGAACCTGCACTGATCCTCCTGGCTCAGCCTCCCGAGTGCTGGGATTACAGGCATGTGCCACCATGCCTGGTTTAACTCAGTGGAATTCTTTTTTTTTTTTTTTTTTTTTGGTGGGTACCGGGGGGTCGACCTCAGGACCTCGCGTGCCAGCAGGCGCCCGTGCCGCTGAGCGATATCACCGGCCCCTTTTTCGTATGTGGGTTCCGGGAGTCGAACTCGGGCCCTCGCGCTTGCCGGGCAGGCGCTTAAGCCACTGAGCCATCTCACCGGCCCAACTCAGTGGAATTCTTGTCACAAGACACAAAGGCAGAGACAAAGTGGTTGAAAACTGCTATCGGTACTCATAAATAGCCTCTTAAAAAAGTTCTGAAGCTAAGCATGGTGGTGCATGCCTATAATCCCCGCTACCTGGGAGGCTGAGGCAGGAGGATTGCAAATTGGAGGCCAGCCTGGGCAACTTAGTGAGATCTTGTCTCGAAGTAAGAAATACATAAAAGGCTGGGAATGTGGCTCAGTGATAGAGTGCCTCTGGGTTCAATCCTTGCTCACACTCACACACACACACACACGCACGCACATACACACAGAGTTTTAAAACATTCTGAATTAGGCTAAAAGGAAAATTGAAAAATGTGGTTTTATATTTCATTACCTCTAGAAAATACTGATGGAATAAACAGGCAACACTTTGATTTTTATGACTTGGTGGGATCTTAGAGCAGAAGTATCATACACCTGTGCATTTTGAAGTTATTTAGCATTCATTTTTCAAAAATTAATAATTTAAAATTTTGCCCTAAATAAATTATGCTTGATATTAATTACAAGACAGCAATATTTTTATCCAGTAAATGAAAGTACTTCCATATAATCCTTACCTATTTATTTTATTTTACGCAAAGCAATAGTTGAGATGAAGTGTGTGTATGTGAGATGCAGAGCAGAGGCCTGTGGTTCTGAAAAAGATTCAGAGTACACTGTAGGCTGGTCAGCTGGGCTTCCTTGTCTCTCCCCCTTTACCAGCTCTTCTCTTCCCTTCAGTGCTCTTCCTGAACCTCACTGGCTGCCAAATCCCTGTGGGCTTGGTAGGTACCAAAGTGTTGAGAACTTGGGGGAAAATAAACAGCAGACGTAGAAGTGCCTGGAAAAAGTTGCTCACCTAAGAATTTATCTCAAATCAATAAACACTTCAGCATCCACTCTAGGCACTGTGCTAGGCACCAGAGAACAAAGGTGAGTAAGAGATGGTTCCCATTTTTCAAGCACTGAAAAGTTCTGAGAATTAGTGGGAAGGAAATCCAGGAGCGGCACCCGTTCAACCAGATTATTTCTTTGCTAACATACTACACTTCTGGACAAAAGTTTGGAAATTGGGGGGAAAAAAGTGAAAAGCTTGGTTTATTATAAGGTTTCTCAACTCTGGCTGCTCATTAAAATCACCTAGGGGAGCTTTAAACTGGCTTTCAAATTTTAGTGCGCGTTAGCGTCCCCCACGAGTTTGTTGAATGATAGGTAGCTCAGCCCCGGAGTCTAAGGATCAAGTATTCTGGGCGCAGTTGAGAAGCTGTACTTCTATCAGGTTCTCAGGTGGTGAGGACGCTGAGGGGTCCCATGGCCACACTTTGAGAGCCACTACTTAAATTATAAGGATCTCCAAGTCTCACCTCTAGACTCAATGAATGAACTCTGGCACTGATCATTTTTGGTGCCTCGATTTTAATACGTGTTCACATAGCTGAGAATCTGTGTCCCACTGAATTGACTGTGGTTGGTTCCAGGAAGTTACTAAGTGTTTGCGACTTAACGAATGTACACATTCCTTTGTGAGAATTCTAGAAATTCTACAGTGTTTGAGGATATTAAATAAGTAACTTCATAAATGCTTTTAACCAGCACTTTAAAAAAGATTTTCCTTCAAACTAATTTGGCTGGCTTGGTTTGGAAGGCCATTCCAACTCTCACCTGAGTAGTTTCCAGTACTACGGCAGCAAGGTCACTCTAGCAGCCCGAGGTCCTCAGAGGAAACGTGGTAAAGAAGTGGGGTCCATTAGCACCCTATCCGTACCCTCCTGGGGTCCCTCGGGCTTGCCTCGCCCTGCTGGTGTCAACAAGTGAGCTGGGCATGCTCAGTGGGCAGGGTCGGTTTTGGGGGATGCAGGTGGGAAGGCTGCGGAGCAGCAGCCCGGCTCTCCGGCTCCCCCCACCTGCGCGAGCTGGGCCCGGGGAGCCCTGCTCAGCGTCCCAGCCCCTGGTGCCGAGGCTCGGTCTTCCCGGCGGGGCTCCGCGCCGACACCCAGGCGGGGGTCAGAGGGCCTGGCGCGCTTCCCGCGGTCCCAGGGCTCCGCCGGCGGCTAGACGCGTCCCTAGGCCCCGAGGCCGCCTACCGCGAACGCCGAGCACGGGGCAGCCGCGGTGGGGGCGGCCGCCGGGGCACCAGGTAAGCCGGCGTCCCCGGCCCAGCTCGGCCCGGCCCCGCATCTGCCGGCCCGGCCGGAGAGGAGGGCGGAGGGCCGGAGCCCCGCACCGCTGCGGGCACAGCAGAAGCGCAGCCTGCGGCCGGGGCCTCCGCGGCGGGCCGCGCCCCGCGCCCCCGCTAGCTCGCGCCCCACACGCCCGCCCGCGCCCCACACGCCCGCCCGCGCCCCACACGCCCGCCCGCGCCCCACACGCCCGCCCGCGCCGGGCTCGCTCCGCACTTCCGCGTTCCCTCGCAGGGCCGCGGGAGCCGGCCGAGGCCCCGGAGCGGGACGCCGTGGCCAGGGCGCCGGGTCCGCCCTCGGGAGGAGGAGGCGCCGCGGGCGTCGGGTTACACGGCCGGGCCCGGGGACGCCCGCCCCCGCCGCCAGCGCAGGGCCGAGTCTGCGGTCCCGCGGGAGGCGCCTGCGCCCTGGCTGAGGACCCGGCTGCTCCCGTCCGCGGCCCCGCGCGCGTGGGGTCGTCTCAGGTGTGTTTCCCGGGCCAGCCCGGCCTCAGGCTGGGGACTCGAGCGGGGAGCGGTCGCTTCGGGCCGGGCGAGGCTTCTGCGGCTCCGGGGGTGCGGTAGGTGCCGGCGGTGGCGGGAAATGGGAAAGATTTGAGGATTTTTCTCCACCCACGGAAGGTGGACGCGTGCTTCTCAGGGGTTAGCTGTTTACATTTCAGAGAGCCCTGGAGGGTGGTGCGTTTGTAAGTCGCTGAGGAAAGTGTTAGGACTTTGGGGAGAGGGTTTGTATCTCAGTGAGAGTCGATGCAAACTTTGAGTTTGTGAAAGTGACCGGTCTGATGAGGATTTGGTCCTTTCTGAAGCCGGGGTGGGAACCATTCCGGAAGGGGACAGAAACTTCTTTGAGAAACTCAGCAGCCTGGGTGTGACCGGCCTCCTCGGAAGAAATGGAAGATGTGCACTAATGAACTTCAAACAGCCCCACCCTCCCCGTAGTAACATCTACCAGCAAAAATAGACTTGCAGAGTGTCTTGGTAGGAAGGTGCAGCCCGGTAAATGATGTGTGGGCTTTCTTTCTTTCTTTCTTTCTGTTTTTTTCTTTTTGGTTTTTTGGTCTCGCCATGTAGCCCAGGCTGGCCTCGTATTCTCAGCAATCCTCCTGCCTCAGCCTCCCAAGTGCTGGACTACAGGTATGCGCCACCACGACCAGCCTAATGTGTGGGTCTTAGCTGGTCTCTAGATGGTCTTCCACTTTGTGCAGAGGAGTGTTCACTTCGGGCACAGCCTTCCTCAAGAGTTTCGGAGAAACTCAGAGTCTCACAAAGTCTTGGTGAGGGAGCGACCCAAATGACACAACACATTATAAATATCATAAGAGGCAACTAAAGAAATAGCTAACAGCTAGTTTTGTCAACTTGTGTAAATAGGTGTGGGAAGGAAGTTAGTAAGCTACACTGAGCATTTATTGCTTAAAACAGAACTGTTAGTATTTTGCATATGTTACAAGTTTATGAAATGTGGAGTTTCTTTTTGCAGTGTGGAGGGTAATGGTAGAGTTGTGCTGGGACTAGGAACTTCCTGGCTCTGGTCTCCAGGCCCCACAGCCCCTGCTGGCTATCACATGAGAGCTGGATGTCATTGCCCAATAGGTGCTGTGTGCAGCCTGCAGAGCCATATGATGTGGTTGTTGAAACCCCGTGGTGTTTCTTAGGGGCATTATGTCAAGTTGCAGCACTCCCTGATCTTAACAGCAGTAACAGCAAAAAAAAAAAAAAAAAAAAAACTCCTGAAAATAACATAAGAGTACTTTTGAGAGTAATGGGTAAAAGGATAACATTTTGGAGCCACATGCTGTCACACGCCCATAAGGCTGAGACAGGAAGGTCATCTCAAGTTTAAGACCAGCCTGGGATACATAGTGAGTTCAAGGCCATAGTGAGACCCCCATCTCAAAAAACCCCAATATGTGATTTGTAGGAAAATGTCTAGAACTAGAAACAGTATTGCAAACATGTACTAATTTTTAAAAAGCCAATACAGTCACATGCTTTCAAAATTGATCTTATTGTGGAAAAGTACATGAGCAATTTTCAGTAAAATTCTGTATGTGTCTTAAATAATACTTTTCCCTGTGTCTCTGATGTTTTACACATTTGCCCGGGCTTCGTCTTTTTTTTTTTTTTGTGGGTACCGGGGGTCGACCTTAGGGCCTCGCGTGCCAGCAGGCACCCATGCTGCTGAGCGATATCACTGGCACTTTTTTCGTATGTGGGTTCCGGGAGTCAAACTCGGGCCCTCGTGCTTGCAAGGCAGGTGCTTATGCCGCTGAGCCATCTCACTGGCCCCCAGGCTTGGTCTTAAAAATTTGACTTTATTCTTGTCACTTTTCACACACTTGCTTGAAAACATTCTAGAAGGCTTGCCCTTTGCCCTATCCGTTTGTGACAGTGGAGTAGTACTGAAAAAATTACTAACCGTTAGCATTGCCCCCCTTTCCAACTGTTTTCAGGATTGCTATTTTCAGGTAGGGGAGACTGAATGGAAGTAAACTAAAAGGGTATTATCAAAGTAGTTTTAGTTGCTCATCACAATACATAGTTAATTCCATTATGTTTTGTTACTTTTGAGATAAGAAAAATTAGAAGCGGTGTGTTAGGGGAAGAAGAAATGAATAAAGGACATACGTTACTTTTTCGTGTTTTAGGATTGTTGACATGATGGGTAAAAGAAATGTGTAAGAGAGAAATGATCAAATTCGACTCCAAGTGAGAAAGACAAGAGCCAAAGCGACTGCGAGCCAGGAAGTCCCTAGCTACTTTAGGATAAATCTCTTTCTGTAATGTGTGACCAGGGATTGATCTCAGAATCACTGAGGCAAGAGATGCTAATGGTTTGAATACCTGGGGATGTTTCTATAATGATTGTGGTTAGAGTTTGTGCAGAATTCTAATTTGTGGCCTGAATATGTGACCTTTTTTTTTCTCTTTTTCTGTGATTTTCATCTTTTGTTGGAGGTTCTTGTTTGGCATGTATATCATACTTGTGCTGTTTCTCATTTTTTGGTTGACAATTTTGTGTTGCTTCTTTCAAAATCTGATTTGGGTAGCAAAATATGGTTTCTGATTTTAATTAGGTTAAGTATTGCTTCTGTTAATTCACTAACATTAATTGGAGGAATTAGTTAATTGAAGATGTCTCTCTCCCAACTAAAAATTTATTGTGTGATGTTGTGATACTATTTTTTTATGGTGTTAGGTAAGTGCTCTACCATTAAACTACATCACCAGCCCAATCGTGATATAATAAAAAATGTATCTTAATACCTTTTCCCGACAAGACTTCTAAGACCCTTGGATTCCTGGAGTGATGAGTGTCGTTTTGGATAGTAATAAGATTATAGGACTTTTGGTGGGTCCCTAGATAGTTTCAGGATGGAGCTGGTGGACCAAGGCACCAATAATGTGATTAGAAAGTTGGAACTTTTGGACCTATCCTTCACTTTTGGGGAGAGTAGAGGGGCCAATGATTACAGCAATCATGTCTATATAGTGGAATCTTCTAAAACCCCTAAAGCAGTGGTGATGAACCTGTGGCACACAAGCCTCCGTGGGCATGTGAGCCAAGTTGCCCCAGCAGCTGAGCATTCAAATTTAATTACATAACTGCGCATAGTATCACATGACTGTAATCCCAGCACCCAGGAGGCTGAGGCAGGAGAATTGCTGAGAGTTCAAGGCCTGCCTGAACTATATAGTGAGACTTTGTTTAAAAAAAAATTGAAAAACTTTAATTGCAGTGTTGGCAGTTTGTGATAAATAAGTAGGTTTTGAGTTGCAGTTTGGGCACTTGGTCTCTAAAAGATTCATCGTCTTTGCCCTGAAGTATGGACTTCAGAAAGCTTCCGGGTTGTTGAACATATATAGAGGTGCTGGAACAATGGGGTATCCCAGGAAGGCAGGAAAGCGCCACACCACTGCTGACTCTCGTGCTGTGCTTCCCGGGCTGTGTATTTGTATCCTGTATATTACGTATATAATCAAGGTACAGGTAAATAAAGTGTCGTCTAAAGTGTTAGGGAGCAGTTTTGTGAGATTGAGCCTTACCCAGCAAGTTCTGTACTAACTTGGGCAGGGGCAGCTAGTCTCAGAATTTAATTAAATTTTAGGATACCTATTTTGTGTCCTGAGAGAATTGGAGAATTGCTCGGTGGAGAAACCTCACAGTTTTGGAGTTAGAGATGTTGTCAAAAAGAACGGTTTTCCTTTGTGTATTGACACTATTTTAAGGTACTGTTTGTGAGCATCTTTAATAATTTTGGCAAAAAGGAATAATTAGTATTGTACTTTATTTTTCAAAAATGAGGTACTGTTATAATGTGGGTTTTTTTTGTGGTGGTTGGTTTTTGTTCTATTGAGACAGAGCCTCACTGTGTAGCCCAAGCTGGTCTTGAACTCCAGATCCTCTTGCCTCAGCCTCCTGTGTGCTGGGATTACAGGTGTGAGCCACCAAGCTTGGGAGTGTGGGTACTTTTTGAACAATGCTTAATTTACATTTTTTAACCTTTTTTTTTTTTTTTTAACCTTTCTATTCTTCGAATAATGTCTTTTGTGGAATCTCACGTTTGATTGCCCACATACATCCTTCTGTGAAAGGTTTTAGTCTGGAGGGGGAAAACCCCCCCAGAAAATATAACCGAGAGACTATTTTTAATTTTTTAATTTTTTTAAGGTCCTAATTTTTACATGTTTTTATTAGTGCGTTTGCAGTACTTAATGTTTGCATTCCTCGTGGGGAGTTGGTGCGTGGACAGAACACATCTTAATTCTTTTCTTTCCATCCCCTTTTCCTCCCCTCCCCTCCCTTCATCTATTTTTAAAATAATTTTATTTATTTATTTATTTTACTTTTTATTTTACTGGTACATTTTAGATATACATAGTGATAGTATTCATCATAGGGAATTCGTACCTGTACATGGTATATCTTGCTGCTGCTTTCTTTCCTGTTCCCTTCTCCTCCCTTGACTATTGTTTTTTAGACTTTATTGAGACAAGGTCTCACCTTGTAGTCTAGGTTGGCCTCAAACTCCTGATCCTCCTGCCTCAGGCCTCAGAGTGCTAGGACTGCAGATGTGTTCCACCAAGTCTGGCTCAAGATCGTTGTCTGAAAATGAGATCACTAGAAACTGCTACTATCAAATGAGGTAGCCACTGAGTAGGGCTTAGTGACTGGAGTGACGCATGCTTTACTACTTAACTCGTGTGTGTTGGTGACCACTTTAGGAAACTCTAGGTGTTTATACACCTAGGACGAAGACAAGTTTATGTTCATTGTAAATATTTTTGGAAAGCTTTGGTCAAGGTTTTATGTCATTATTATTTCAATATAATACAACAAATCTCTAAATGTAAGCTAAAATGTATTTCGAATGTATGAGAACAATGCAATTCTATTATTTCAGTATAACACAAGTCTCTATGTAAGCTTCTAAAATGTATTTCGAATGTATGAGAACAAGGCAGTTCTGTGCACTAGGTTCTTAAAAGTTGTTTTTCTTTTATTTAAACTGAATAAAGAAAGGATGTTTTGTTTCTTTGTGATAAGGTCAAGACTGCTTTGATCTTGTTCCTCTCAGCTCCGCCCTTCCAGGAGTTATTCTGCCCTGTGGGGCGAGGTCCAGGGGTCTGTCTTGGAAGGCAGGGATTTCTCAGTCTTGCCCCAGGCTTTTGCCCTTCTCTTCTCTGGGAAGCGCCAAACTGGGCTAACTGGCATTCCCTAGGCCTCCTCCTTCTCAAGGCAGGAGCTGATGCTCTTCCTGCAACCTCACCTTTTTGAAAGCCACTACCTTCCCAGTGCTGAGACTTTCTCTCCCAGCCCCAGTAAGAATAGTTTTCAACTACTCTTTTGATGTCACTCCTAAGTCCCTTATAGACTCCTTTATTTTTTAATTTGAAAACACCGTGATTTCTTTTCCTGAGGAGGCTGGATCCTGCACAGTTTTATAGACCTCACATGCCTAACTCCAGTGCCTTGCATGTGAGTGACACGGAGTAAATAGTTGTGAGTAATTTCCTTCTCATGTACTCATCACTCATTCACTCAAGAAGTCAGTAATTGGCATGGGTTGGGTGTGATTGGACAGCAGGTAACACACAAATACTAGAGATGTATTTCAGATAATCTGTGTGTGCCAGCTGTTGTCTCTTTTTAGGACTTCCCTGTTTCCTTATGTATTGGCAATTTTAATACTTATTCATTTATTTTGGGTACTGGGAATTGAACACAGAGCCTTTACACTGACTACATCCCCAGCCCCTTTTTATTTTTTGTTTTTTATTTTGAAACAGGGTCTTTCTAAACCACTGAGTGGGCTCAAATTTTTAATCCTCCTGTCTCAGCCTCCCAGAGTGGTAGTATTACAGGCATGTACCACCACACCTAGCTAGTTTTAATATTTGAAGTATATTTGGGAAGAGAAAAGGAAATTACTGCAAATGAACTGGCATAAAAGCAAACCCTAAATAAAATCAGTGGAGGAATCTACAAATGAGGAAGTCACTACATATTCATCAGCCAGGCTTCCAGAGGCTTCCTTCTCCCTACCCACCTACTTAATCCAATCTTAAGAAAGAATCTGGAAAATTAATTTATACTAGGGTGACCGATAATTTATCTTATCACTCTTACCAAACGAAGGTCTCTGGATGCTAAATGAACAAAACACTGGGGACTAGTTATGTAGGTTGGATCAAGGGAGACTTTGGATAGCAGCATTTACCTCTGGGCAGTTCTGAAGTTACATGATGGTCACTTAAATGTGGTTTTGGCCCGTCTCTGCCTTCTAGTTTCCTTCTCTGTAAAACCAGGTGGCATAATACGTGAATTTAAAGTTCATAAAAGGAATGAGGTATTTTATTACCCTTTTTCTGAGGAAAAAGAGGAAGAGAGTCTTCACCAGTGGGTTCTGTTCATCTCTGGAACCTGGCCAGTTTTTCTTCCTATTCTTTTGAGTCTGGGGTTCCTTTCCTCAGTTTCTCCAGATGTAACATTCATATCCAGAGAGAGTACTGCATTCTTTATCTCTCCCTGCAGGCTTATGATATAGGACCTATTATCACAAATATAATTGCATTATTTTTTTTCATTGTGTTTTCTAGTATTAGCCCATTTTCCCCATCCTGGTTCACATGGAGTGGGCAGGATACTTCTTTAAAGAATATAGATCCATAGAATTTTTTTTCCTTTTGTGGTACAGGGGATTGAACCCAGAGCCTTCTACATACTAGGCAAGTGCTTTGCAACTGAGCTATCCTCAGCCCTATGGAATCTTAAAATAGGGATTCAGTGATTTAGCCTAACCCTTTTTACTAATAATAGTTAATATTAATGATTATTTATTGAGCAGTTGCCATTCTCTAGGCACTGTATATATTAACAGTGAACCACATAGTATCAGTAAGCAGAAGGGTTAGAAAAGGTTAGTGACTCACTCAAAGTCACATAAGTTATTTTTCTGATATTAAAAAAAAAAGCCTTAAACTGTGTAAAGGAACAATAAAATCAAGAGATAATCCTACTTCCATTTCTACCATGTGCTTCCTGGTTTTTGCTACTTTGGATTGCACTGCACCTCACTGAACTTTGCCTTTTAACACTTAACAGTTCCTGATACTTTACTTGGTATTTTAACAGTTTTCATCAGTGATGCTGAACTTGTTCAGTTAACTGTGCAACACAGCACGCTTGCTAAAATAATGTGCCTTTTGATGGGATCAATTATGCTTTTTCCACTCTAGTACCTGGGTTTTGAATGGTATATAGGAAGATGAACACAATCCATGCAAATTGTAGGTACATACAAATTTATGTTCTCCAGTATTTGCAGTCAGACAGTTCTGTTTTTTTTTTTTTTTTTTTTTAATGTGGGTACCGGGAATCAAACTCAGGACCTCGTGCTTGCCAGCAAGCGCTTGTGCCACTGAGTGATATCACCGGCCCTTTTTTTCCTTTATGTGGGTACCAGGAGGTGAACTCAGGACCTCACGCTTGCCAGGCAGGCGCTTATGCCGCTGAGCTATCTCACTGGCCCCAGTTCTTTTATTTTACTTATTAATTATTTTGAGTAGGGTCTCACTATGTATTTCAGGCTGGCCTTGAACTCACAGTGATCCTCCTGCCTCAGCCTCCGGAGTGCTAGGATTACAGGCATGCACCACCACATCTTGCTTTTACTTGTTTTTGGAAAGCACCTTTTTCCATTTCTTGAAAAAACTTCCAGTATTTCTTTTCCCAAATATCCAGGGTTTTCTCTGAGCCTTCTTGCTTGTTGGTATATTTCTTTGTCAGAAGATTATTATGATTGAGGCAGCCTAAACTGTTGTAACAGAAAGACCTGAAAATAGTACAAGCTCAAACATAATTTGATTACTTATGCTGTAGTTTTTGTTGGTGCATGGTTTTCTTCTCTGGGTGATTTAGGCACCCTTGATCCTTGTATTTCATGACTTGGCCATTCCTTAAAGTTTTGTTTTTAGTTGCATCCAGCTAGTCAAAGGTAAAAAGGAGAAGCATATCCATTCTCTAATACTCATAGAGTTTCTAGACTTATAGATTTGCATAGACTTGGTAGAAATCCATTGTATAGTTACATTTATCTTCAAGGCAGATTGACAAGTGTAGTCAGGCTGGGAACCCAGGAAGATGAGAATATGGGCTTTAAAGAGAGGTCTTTTCACAGTGTCCTTGCATCTTATTATATTGAGAAAACGAGATAAAATGTCAGTTCTGAATTTCTAACAATTATGGAGTAAATGGAAAGTGAAGTAGGAAAAAACACTGAATATGTACTTCCAGGAAGCATAACTTAAAGGAAAAGAGAAAGTGAGCATGTAGCTGGGGGGGAGGACAGAATAAAAGAACAAGTGAGAGGGCTGGGGTGCACTCAATGGGTAGTGTGCTTGCCTAGCATTTGCAAGGCCCTGGGTTTGATCTTCACCTCTCCACCCATACAAGTGAGCATGAAGAAATTTCATAAGGTATCTGAAGGAATGCGGAATCCAGAGCATTTGGGAAGAGTATTTACATTGGATAGCTCTGCCTCTAAGATGGGGATTGATGAAGTTAATAGATCCAAATACAAGGAATATATGGAAAGTACAAAATATACAGAATTGAAGTCAGTTTCACTGTGGCAAATCAGTGTTGAGCTCTCTCCTGAGGCTCCAGGGGAGAATCTTTTCCTTGCTTCTGGTCTTCCTTAGCTTGTGGCTTTCATGGCTGCTTCTGTGTCACAGTGCCTTCTTCCTTCTGTCTGGCTCAAAACTTCTCTACCTCCCTCTCCCCTCTTATTTGAATATAATGTTATTGCCTTGAGAGCTCACTCTTTTTGGTGGTGGTGGTGCTAGGGATTGAACTCAGGGCCTTTGCACCGAGCTACACTCTTCACCCTTTTAAATTAATTAATTAATTAATTAACTTGGGATACTGGGGATTGAACTGAGGGCCTTTGCACTGAGGCACATCCCCAGACCTTTTTATTTTGTTTTTTAATTTGAGACAAGTTCTCACTACATTGTGCAGACTTGATTTAAACTTGCAATCCTCCTGCCTCAACTTCCCACCGTGCTAGGATTACAGGTTCACCTCTGCTTCAAGCTCACTAAGTAGGTAGTTATGGATAATCTTTCCATCTCAAGGTCCTTAGTGTAATCATGTTCACAGGTTTTTTTTTTTTTTTTTTTTTTTTTTCATAGAAGATAATGCTCACAGATTTTAGGGGTTAGGATATGGATACTTTTTGATGCCATTATTTAATTTACCATAGTGCTCAAAGAAGCTTTAAACAGAAAGCAAGGGCCACATCCTGTGGGGCTTTATAATCCAAGGTAAAATTTTAGATTTAATTCTAGGATGATGGAATCGACTGGGGGATTGTACACAGGTAAGTGAAATGATATGATTTCGCTATGAAAATGTTTCTCAATTTTTACAATAATACTCCTCCATGTAGAAAAATTAAAATTAATTAAAATCTTAAGGTAATTTTTCCTTAACGTGAGAGTATTACTTAAATACTAACAAATAAGTTTTTTGTTGGGTGGAGCTTAGCTTAGCCACAGTCATTATACTTTATAATACTTTTTACCTGCCAAGAACCTATTTTGGGTGATACTGTTCCCAATTGAAAATAAACACTACCAAAGGCTGCTCTGGATGCTAAAGGTAGCTGAGATTATGGGAGGTGAAGGAAAAAAACTGAAAGCAGGATTTAAGAGTCTATTTTAGTTTTGTAACTGAAAAGTTATTGTATGGACAATTTTGGGTTAAAGATGGAACAAAGTGGATAGATTTACCATGTATTTTTGAGATAGTGTTAGGTTACTGAGTTTGCTGATAAAACAATCGAGGGAAGAAAGAAGAATCAAGTAAAAGTTTACTTTTTTTACTTTAACAGTGGGGTCATTTACTGAGAAAGGTAGAGTTGGGAGAGAAGCAGGCTTGATGGAAGACAGAAATTGTTCTGTTTTGGTGGTGTTAGGTTTGAGGTACTAATGAGACATTTTGGAGATGTCATACAATTGGGTGTTTGGAGTTTAGAGATTTCAGTAGGGATTTTAGGAATTATTTGCATGTACGTTGTACTTGACACTGGGTGGAGTTTCTGATAGAGAATGTATAGATATGTAGTAAAGGGGACCTTCGAAACAACTATTATATAGAGAAGGAGGAGGAGTCGCTAGTGGGCAGAGAGGAGTCTAGGAGAGCGTGATGTCTCTGAAGCAAAGAGTCCAGAATGTTCTAAAAAGGAGACGGTTCTAGTGTCATTTACAGAGCTCACTTTTGGTGAATTGAGGTCATTTGTGATTTTGACAACCTGATGTATAGTTTAAGTCAAGAGGCAGGGGCAAAAGCTGGTTGGATTGAGTTGTAGAAGTGGAAACAGTATTCACAGATAATTCTTTGAAGTTGTTGTGTTATAAAGGAAAGCAGAGAAGTGGAATGGTTTTTGGGAGGAGATACTGGTCAAGGGAGGATTTGGTAGAACCAGAGAATAACAACAAGTTTCTAGGCTGACTGGATGACTAAGTAGAGAAGAAAAGAAGAAAAGAATGATTGATACTTATAGAAGTAAAATTCCTGAAGATCCAGGAAGAGAGCAGATCCTCATAGTGGGGGATTGTCTTTCTTGAGAACAGAGGCTTTCATTCTTAGTAAAAAAGGACTATAGTGAGAAAGGTGTGGGGGTGAGAGGGCATGGTTTGGGTGGTGGGAAAATGGAGTTTGTATGCCATTGCTTCTACTCTCCTAGTGAAGTAGGATAATGCTGGGGTTGGGGGTGGGGCATGGAACAAGTTAGGGAAGAGAGATTTGCAGTATCCAGGGGAAGTGTCGTAGGGCTGCTGGTCAGCAGAGATTGCCCATTAGAGATTTGCAGCCACGAGTTGAGGTTGAAGCCAGTTTTAGTTGTGTGTTCTTTTCCAGGTAGTTTTTTCAGCTATTTAGGTCAAAGTGTGGAGTAGGCTGATAGTTGGGCTTAGCTAGATTGGGGATTTTTCTGAATAAAGAAACAGGAAGAGAGGAGGAGGGAGTTAAAGAGTGCTTGCAAGGGAGAGGTTACAATGATAGACTTTACCTTAAACTCCACAGAAAGGCAAGTGACTGAGAGTGAAATTAACAGTAGGCAAATGGTTTGCAGAACCAGTTAATGCCAAGATTTTGGAATGGAAACACTGGAGTAGAGTAGATGAGCTGGGAAAAGAGCAGGTGATGTTCACAGGGGGGTTGCTTGAGACTGAATTCTCAAGAGCTGGTCCAAATAACCATGATATCAAAATCAGCAATTATGAGGATGGGAGTGGATGACTGAAGTGTGATCAAAGAAAAGGTGTGGAGATCAGGTGGTTGAGAAATTGGAGCCTCCAGATAGATGTAGAAGATAGCAAGAGTGAAGACAGAGATGAGTTTGGTAGCAAGAAGGGATAATAGGTGGTAAAGTCTAGTGGCATGAACTTCAAAATGGGTAAGGTTTTTTGAGAGGATTGAGGGAAAATTGAGAGTGAAATCAAGAGGAAATCCACATGCAAGTTGGAGGATATGAACAGAGTTGTTACTAAAAGTATTTTACAGCTCAAATGAAACGGGAACACACAGAAGCAGCGTCCTGGGAGTGTTTTGTGAAGCTAGGCATTAAAACTCTGTAATCAGTTAATAAACAGAAGACTCCAGGAAAGGAACTAGTTGTCAGTTGGCTCTGATATGTTTTGATGTTTTAGCAACAGGTGCAGCCATCCTGACTTATACTATATGAAATTAGACTTAAATGTGAGAATAATAATCCCTTGATGGGATGCTGGGAAAATGTTACTAGGGTTCAGCTTTCAAAATCAGGTTTAAGTCTTACCTTTTCCATGTTTCCAGGGTTCCAGCCTGGTGAAAGGACCATTGAGAGAAGAGAATGTAATCAAATTTGCTAGAGATAGATTTTGAGTTTCAAGGGCAGAATACGAGGGAGGGAGAGCTGGGAAGGTGAAAGATGGGACAGATTGGCTTCTGAGATTGAGGATTGTGGAGCATGAGGGGCTAAGTAGTGTTGCTGATGTCTTAGGAGGATATGTGAGGACCGGGTAGCAGCTCCTGTTGATATAGTGGCCAAAGGTTAGTAAAAGCTTTCGCAGTGTCTGTAGCCTCAGGTTATTTCCTGAAGAATGGTGGCCAGTTAGAGTGTCAAGGCCCCTTTGGGGACTGCCCTGGCCATTAGCACAATGTGCTCCTAGGGCCTCTTCTCACCCAGGAGAGTGATGTAACCCTTGGGGAGAGGTCTTCTATGTGGCGCAAGTTAAGGACTGCTGCTTCTGAGACAGCCACCTTATCAGTCCTCCCTCCAAATTTATTTCACCTCTGTGCTTTCTCCTCCACTGCCCCTGTCATTGTCTTAGGATCCTTGGAAGTTTGTGTCTAGATATTTATGTCCAATCTTCCTGGTTTTCCTGCTTCCAGATTTAGTGTCCTTTTACTGTGTCTCCTAACACTACTTCAGAAAATGGGGCATAGAAAATGGGGGAATGGTCTATTACTTCCAAATGTGGTTTTATCCAGAACTATTTGGAGTGTTGTGAAGATTAATATAAAACATAAATTGACTAACACAGTCCTCGTAACACAGTATGCCTAAAAGCCTTTATTGGCAATTAGTTTCCTACTGGGAAAAATCACAGTTCCTTTGAATTAATTCTCCTATGGATGATAAGAAATCTCCAGCAATTTACCTCACCTTGCTTATTCATTTTTGCCTCCTACCTTGTGACTGCTCTGACTACTTTGAGCTTTAGTCATACCACAGTGCCACACCCCATGTTCTTGAAAATGCTGTATTCACTCATTCTTTAGTCATAGTCGCTTCTAGCCCACAGAACCTTCAACATTAAATATTGCTTTCTCTATAAACTTGCCCTGAAATCTACCCTGATGATATTTCTACCTGTTCTTCCCTTCAGGGGTAATTGTTGTCTTAATTCCTGTCTAAACCTTATTTGTATCACTTATATTTGCTTTAGAATCTTCTTAGGCAAAAACCATAAATTATTCATTCATAGATTTAACACAGTAGGTGCTTCATAAATATTTGTTAAATAGATGAAAACACGGTACTCATATTTGAGTTTATACATTGCGTTTTTTGTGAAATTTAAGTTATGTATTCTATGTCCTGTTTTTTTAACTTCCTTTGAAATAGTGGAGGAAAATTTTCTCATGAAGTAGATGAGTGCAGAAAATAATTGGTGTCCATGTGGCTAAATTAATTAGTATAGAAAACTGATTTAATCCTATGTTCCATTCCTTTTACTGAGTGACTTTTGCTTGAGTGATTTTGCTCATCCTTTGCATTGCTTTGTCATTGCTGAGTTGTAATCATTAGGTTTTTTTTTTTAATTCTACACTAAAAGAAATACAAACATCAAACAAATGTGGTTTTCTGGTATGTTTAAGTGAGCATTTTCCAGTGCCCACTTAAAATTGTAGGATTGGTGTGTAGAGCCATCTAAAATGTTGGTTAAAAGTCCACTTCCTTTTAGGTCTCTTTAAATGTCAATTTCCTTCATTCTGCATCAGTTAATAATTAATTCCATATTACAGAGAATCGAGATAATATAAATCAGATATCAGCAATATAAGTTTAGTAAGAATGGGATGAACAGACTTGAAATGTGAGGGCAAGAGTAAGTCTCTCCTCAGTGCAGATGCCTAGGGAGTGGTGGAAAGGAGAGGACAGTCCAGGATGGGGAGCTGGTTTAGAAATCTGGAATGAAAGGAATTGTGTGGCATGGGTAACGGCTTAGGGGACACTCTGGTTGGTGTGCTCTGAATGAGTGACCAAGCAAGACCCATTTTGGTACTTTAAGATGGGATCACTAATCCTTGTTCCCAGGTTTTTGCTGTAAATTAACCAAAGTCATGGTGCATGTTTTTATACCCTGAGATGAGGGATTATCCTTGATTATCCTTAAAGGGGCATATACTTGAGAAATAGCATGATTTCTTTAAAAAGTTAAATTACAGAGTCGACTGTTTTGGTGTCACTTTTTGTTTTTTTGTTTTTTTGGGGGGACAGGATCTTGCTAAGTAGTTTGGGCTGGCCTAAACTCTCAGCAGTCCTCCTGCCTTAGCTTCTTGGGTGTTGGGAATCCATGCCACCATGCCTGGCTATTTTCATTTTATATTAGTATTTTTTTTCTAAGTGAGATAGTGTCTACAGTCTGTGATAGAACCAGAAAGCAATTCTCCAGCTTCTCTGAACTAAAAATAGATACCAAGAATTACTATTCTGGATAGAGGAAGAAAAGCCACTCTTGTGGAGCAGTTGTTCCAGTGACTTGGGTTAACTCGGGCCATAACCTTTGACCAGCCCTTTTACAGGGAATGTTCTACGTCTGCTGAGATGAACTGAGGTGCTCGTGGGAGAGGTAGAAACACTGGATCCCATGTGATTGGAGCCTGACCTGAAGTGAAAGTTGGCTGGTTCCTTCAGACCTCTGTAACAGGTAACCTGTGGCCCATCTCTAGATAAGATGCTCAACTTGATAGTGATTTATTTTTGATAAAACAGTTCATAAATAAAAGTACCTATTCTATTTGAAAGAATGTTTGTTTTGGAGAGAGTTGCTAGAGAACTACCAGGAAAGACCTGCTTACTGTTGTCTCAGAGAAGTGATGGGATTTACCTCCTCCCCCTCACTCTGTGAGTGTTAAGCATACCTGGTTGGTCAGAGCAAGTGCCAGTCAGGGAAAGCAGGGTTGTGGCCCTGTGCTGGTGGGCTGCTTTTGTTTCGTCCTCTGCTCCATTCTTCCATATGGGCCAGTTCTGCCTTGCAAATGTGAACAATGTGAAAGGTTCGGAAGTCGTTGTATTTACTCAGTAATCTCAGGTATTAGCAATGGGTACTGTGGATAGGAGATTCATTTTACATTGTATTTACATTATTTGAAATTCTATATCAGTTTTGATATAGATGAGATTTTATAGATGAGGACACTAAAGCTCATAGTTGTATAACTTGTAAGTGGCTAAGTCAAAATTCTGTTTAGGGATTTTGGTGACTGATGCACACAGCGAATGTTCTCCTGCAGTGAATGCTGTATTGAAATGACAGTGGGTCCGTGCCTGTACAGTACAGCGTCTCTGACTAGCAGGATCCTAACCGTACCTAGAGGAGTGGCCCAGCCCTGTAAACCATCAGTGAATTGTCACTGGGAGGTGAGAGAGGGAAGGTTGTCCTTGTAGGATGGGCTGCTTTTCTCTGTGTATCTCTGTGCTTCCTGTAGGACCTGGAACAGTACAGTGTCCCCTAGATGTGTGCTGACTGAAGAGATTCTGTACTTACCGAATTCAACACGGGAGAACACCCGATTCTAGGAAGTTTTCATCAGCTTTGCAGTTACTGGTTTTATCTGTTGTGTTAAACATGAAATCCCTGAGAGGATGTAATGTACAATAACTGAAAATGCAGGGCTGGTGTAGGTGCAGTTTAATGCAGGTTTAAGTAGTCATTGTGTCCGCTGCTCAAGGCAAATTCATTCTAGTTAGGGTGGATACCTGAGGCTTTTCAGAATAATGTAGACAATTGTTTGATATTTTCCAGTTCTTGCTCAGAGTCCTAATAAACTACAAAGGCAAATTATCCTTTTTCTTTCTCTATTGGTCTTTTACTTTTGTTCATTAAAGAAAAGTTGTATAACAGAAAACGTACTCTGTAATGGTCAGATGATACAGGGTTTAGTTAAATGTCGGCTATCCGTATACATGCTGACCCTCTCACTTCTCTCCCTCTCTCTTGTGTACACATACACACACACACACTCAGTATTTTTTCTATTATAGAATAATACATGGTCATTATAGAAATCTAGAAAAAGATGCATACAGGGAAGAAAACAAAAATGGTTTACAGCCCTACCATTCAAAAATGAGACTTTTAACATTTTGGGGGTATATATTTCTAGTCTTCACATGTGTGTCTGTGTGTGAGTATGCACATAGACTTTAAATAGAAATATATACACGTACGTGCTGCTTTATCTATTTTTTCTCTTTGTAATTAATTTTCTACTTGTTCATTACTCCATTTCCATCCAGAATGTAATAACACAGAAAGAATTAATTCCTAAGCAATAGAGAAAATCTAGAATGTCTTATTCACTTAATATGTCTGTCCACATATTTCTAGACTGTTCTTCACTTTATTATAATACCTATCAGAATAAAACTGTTGCTTTTTTAGTCAGACTGGGGTTATGGAATCCAGCAGTGCAAATAAGATGGAAATGTTCAGATGATTTTGATCTTTTATTTGAAGAAACTGAAGTCCAGAGAAGTCAGGTGGCTTTGTTCAGGCTGAGGTGGTCATAGGGTAGGGTGACACCTCAAGTTGTAATCTCTACAGAGCACTCTGCTGCCTCAGAACATTGTCTAAAAAACAAACCATGTGGCTGGCAGCTGCCAAACTAATGGCTGAGGGAGTAGGCAGAAGGGCACTGGGTGAGGTCAGGCCTGAAGGTCACCATATTGATAATAGAACCTGGAGTTTTGACAGGAGTCCTATTAGAAATGTCATTTGTGAGTCACTTGCTTCCTGACTGCCTCATTGTAAGACCAGGGGCCCAAGTGATGGACTAAATTCTTTTTTTTTTTTTTTTTGTGGGTACCGGGGGTCAACCTCAGGATATCACCGGCCCTTTTTTCGTATGTGGGTTCCGGGAGTCGAAGTTGGGCCCTCGCGCTTGCCAGGCAGGTGCTTACACTGCTGAGCCATCTCACCAGCCTGGACCAAATTCTTTGGATTAACTTTGAGTTTACCTTAACATTATCTCAAATTTTCTGGTTGAGTAGAGACTGTTGAGTGTCAATTGCTAATGTGCTCTGCTGATTTCCATCAGCTCACTGTGCAATTTGACTGACAACAGTGCAAGCCTAGCGCACTGGGGTCTGGTGAATTGCATCGGCTCAGCTAGAGTGTTTTTGAGCTGGAATTGAAATGCATGGTCCTTTAGTTTCCAGTGTGATACCAACACTCAGGCAATTGACTTTTGCTCTTCAGTCTCCAACAGGAGGAAAATTATGAAGTAAAATGGGGGTAGGCCAGGCATCCTTCTTAAGATTCAAACCCATAAATATAAACAACTGTAATCAATCATATGCAGTCTCTATTACCTATTAAATCTATACTCATTTGGGTCAGTAAGTTTCACACGTCTCCTTAGCTTCCCAGTCTGGAGTTGATGGGGAATTGCCTGGGTGCCTGTGCTTGTTGAGATGTGACCCTGGACATTTTTCCAATATGAGTCCAACATCAGTTCAAGTTACGATGAATAGTATATATGTATTGAATGTGTGTGTATGTGTAGTGGGGGGAAGACACTTGCAAATGACCCCAGCCCAAGGGGGGATAGAAATGTAAAAATGACTACCCCTGTTGGATTTTGAGAGGCACTCTCAGTTGACACTGTTAGTTGTTACTGGCTCATCAGACTGAATGAGATGGAATAGTTTTTCAAGTGTGTGAATCAATAGGTTGTATTCAGAAGTATCCCTAAAGTATTTCCTGTTGCAGAAGGCCCTATTTTGGATGGTGGTTTGCATTTTTGACTATTATTTGCTCACTGTTTGTCTCCCTATTTATGTTCTTTTTTCGTACTTTCATTTATTAATGAACATGGCTGATGTTATCCTTTAGAAAAAAACTAGCTGTTTTTACTCTCTTGTTAGCCTAACAGATATCCTCTACATTGAAGCTAGAGTCTTTTTCCCTCCCTCTCTTCTTTCCCATCTCTCTCTCCCTCTCTCTCTTTAACATAAATTCTACTGGATCTTTGTATGATTAAAATCCTCCATTGACTTCCTATTGCTATCCTGTCAGAATGCAAACATTGCTAGAAGGTCAGATGTGACTAGGCACCTGTCTGGCTTTCTGACCTTATCTGGAACTTACCATCTACATCATTTTCTGTGCTGTGGCCACAGTGGCCTTTTAGTTTCCTGAAGAGACTAAGCTGGTGCATGCTAAGTACCTTTGCGTGCCTGTCCCCTTCTTGGAAGGCTTTTCTCTTAGAACAACGCTGTGTACTGGCCTCATGCCCTTAATTACATTTTTTTCTCAAATCACTTCCATGAATATTTCATCTAAAATAGTTTTCTTCTACACCCCGTTCTTCTCTAACCTCATCTTGTCCTTTCATAGCGCTTGTCATTTTGAAAATAGTCAACTTTTAAATTTGTTTACATGTTTATGTTTCGTCTTTCCCCAATCCGTGAGATCACAGGAATCCTTCATGCCCAGAGCTGTGCTTGGGATAGAGCAGGCAAAAGGTCTTCCCAGGTCAGTGGGTGTTTCCAAAACTAGTGTCCCTCCTTCTGTCCTCTTTACTGGGCAGGTCTCTCTCTAGTTTCCTGTGTATTTGATGGCACACTTGCTTTGGTTATTTTCAAAGAAGGTACAATTTTTATCTTTCCTTTGCTAATGAGAAGTATGTTTTTTATATAGCATTTTCCAACAAGTCATTTTGAAGGTTTTTTAGGAGTGGCAGATATATAATTTTTGGTCTGTTTATCTGCAAACTTTTATTTAAATCCAAGAGAATGTGAACAGATGTTCCAATTGTTTCTAGAGTAGAAGCAGAGAGAATGTGCCATACTTTTTCAAGATGTGGGTCTATTTAGATGAGGCAGAATTGAAATATGAATTTGCCTTTTAAGGCCTGGATTACGTTTATGTATCTGGTTTTTAATTATTTTCTTTTTTCTTTCTCTCTTTCTTCTTTCTTTTTTCCCTCTCCTTTCTTCCCTTTTCCCTCTCCTTCCCTCCTCTTCTTCCTCGCTCTCTCTGTCTCTTTCTCTCTGTGCCTGTCTCTCTCTTTCTCTCTCTGGCACTGGGATTGAACCCAGGGCCTTCACAATGAGCTACATCCCCAGCCTGTATTTTTGATATTTTATCTTGACAAGGTCTTTCTAATTTGCTAAATTGCCCAGGCTGGGATAGAAAATGAGATCCTCCTGCCCAGTCTTAATGAGGGCTGAGATTATAGGTGTGCAGCCCCACACCTACTGGTTTGAAATTTTAATTTTATAAGGCTCTGAGTAGTTTGTTTCATCCATAGTATATACACTAAAGTCTATCAGTTATTTAGTAAATCCCTCTCCCCTCCCAACACAAGAAGAAAGGAAGAGGATAGCCCCTGAATAGTTAGAACCCGAATTTTGAAAATCCAACACTGAAGTGCTGATAAGTAGCTCTTTTGCATTGCTGGGAGCTACTTTCTTGCGTTTGAAACAGTTTTAGCTTATTTAGGTCTTATTTTCCAAACCACAGAGATAATAAATTCGAAGTGAGTTGGAGAGCCCAAATATCAACACAGAAAATTATCATCAGCTTGATAGTTTGGAAGAAATAGAGAAACTTTATGAAGCTGATGAAGAATTCAGATGGGAACAGTCTGCCATGTGGGGTTAATAGTGTTTGTCTTTCCTATCGGTTTCATGTGTGTGTTTTATTTTAGTTTATTACTACATGTGTGTAGTACATCATGTTTACATGCACTGTGGGAAATTGGTACATGTATAGAACACATCTTAGTTCCTTTTTCTCATCCCCTTTCCCTTCCCTTCCTCCTCCCCGCATGTCTTGCTCTCCTTCCCCTTTGATTACAACCTATCTCCCTATTTCCTAAATCACAAAATGTAAATTCATGGTTAATATTCTTTATTTAAGTAGCCAAAGTAGACCATGAATTTTTTTTTTTTTTTAATATGCGGGTACCAGGAGCTGAACTCAGGACCTCATGCTGGCCAGGCAGGCACTTATGCCGCTGAGCTTTATCACTGGCCCAAGGCCATGAATTTTTAAAACACTTTAATCCAAAATAGTTCAAGATTTTTGCTTTTAAACCATGAGCTCTATTGAAATGTAAACTCTTAGAGGCAGGACTTGGAGTCATGCACATGCCTGTAATCCCGGCACCTGAAGGGGATCCTAAGTTTCAGGTCAGCCTGGAATACAAAGATTTTTGTGTTTGTTTTCAGTTGTATGTTCAGTGACTGGCACGTGATAAGTGGTTAGTAAATAATTATTGAATGAAAGAATAAATGCAAGCCTTAATTGTTTGAGCGCTAAAAAATAGGAAATTAAGAGAATGCCACCTGTGTTAGCTCAGCTTTCGGTCACTGAGACAGAATACCTGAGTAAATCAATTTATAGGAGGAAAGCTTTGGTTTGGCTCGCAGTTTCAGTCATTGGTCATTTGGCTCTGTTGCTTTTGGGCCTGTGGTGAGGCTGTAAGTCAGGGCAGAAGGTCACAGTGGAGGGAGCCTGTTCACCTCCTGGCGTCAGGGAAGCAAGGAGGAGACAAGCTGCGCCTGGACTTAATATCCTATTCAAGAGCATGCTCCCAGGGACCTAGCTTTTTACTAGGCCTCACCTCCTAAAGGTTCTACCACTTCTCAGTAACACCACATGCTGACAACCGAGGCTTCAGTACATAGGCCTTTAGGAGACGTTTAAGATCCCAACTGTAACACCACCTTTCTCTCAGGAAAGGGTTGTTTTCTTCTTCCTTACACCAACTGAATGAAGGAACACCATAAAGTAATGAAAACTTATAGGTAAAATAGCTTTGTACATTTTCAGGAACACTTCATCTATAGTTAAGAGAATCAGTAAGTTCCGATAATTTGCTTGAAATCACAAAGCTAGTTAGTGAAAGAGTTACAAGGCAAGTCTTCTTAAATCTTTCCTTCCAGAATACCCCCTGGTGGTTTTATTTTTTAATCTGATGTTTTGGGAATTGAAAGAATACTGGTTTTTAAAAATCAATGGCAGCTTTAGGGAGTATACGGAGTAGAATTTTTTATCTTCTCTGTTTATGGGATGTAAATTTAGACTGTCACCTGCTGTGTTATTGGTTGTGTTGTGTGGGTCCACAGTATTTCATGCACAGTGACTAGATTTGTTTCTAGGCTAGTATTTGAATGCTTTCCACTTAGCGTATATGCTAGTCCTTTTAAAGAAAAAAGAAAAATTTGAAATAGAGAAGATCGAAGAGAATGCCTCATTCAAGTGGAGAGAATAAGATCTTGTGACCAAGACTGGTTTTGGAGAAGGGCAGGTGAGGGGGACGGTGGATTTACAGACTGTTATGTTTATTTTCACAAACTTTTGAATGGAATCATTGTTAGCAATATGAATTTCTTCAGTTTCTCCCTCTGTCTTGTTTCCTGATACTTGTTTCTTAAAGGTCAATTTTAGGTAGTGTGATCATCTAGCAAAAAATGCAATACATGATTGTTTTGGCTTTACTACATCTCGGATTTTCTTTACATATATGTGTTATATGTGCATTTATACATTCATATTTGTATATGTGGGTTATTAGATGATAGAGAAGTGAATTTAAATGTAAATTTCAGTAGACTACCGAAAAAATAAATAACACAGAATTCAAGATGTAAAATACGGTTAGCTTCATTTCCTGGAGATTTTCTCAGTCTCAAGGAAGCAGAGTAACTGGTTTCCCCAGCCCAACATCTTGGTTTCTGTTATATCTCTCAGTCATCACTTGGGCATTATTTGTGTAGTGTTTGTAATAGAGCTGTATTCAAACTCAAAAGTATTTTTTTTGCAGTGCAAATAAGTTTAATTAACTGAAGTTATTGTGCTGTAACTAGTTATCAGAAAAACTCCATAGTTTTATAATGAGCTCAGGATTTTATAATCCATCTTTGACAAATATTTCCTAAAATGTATCTCCAAGATATATATCCATATTTATATTGTATTTGCAGCTGGCACTTTGGGGGTATTGGTCTGTTTTCTTCTTATTCAGTGATAATGAATAAAAGCTAAGAAAATCTCTAGCTACCTGGGAGGCTGAGGTAGGAGGATCACAAGTTCAAGGCCAGTCTGGGCAAACTAGCAAGAACATAGTTTAAATAAATAAATAAATAAATAGGGCAGGGGTTATAGCTCAGTGCTTCTTGGGTTCAGTCTCCAGTATCATATCAATCAATCAATCATTCCATATTGGCATTTTGAGGGTAGCAGAAAAGTCACCATTACAAACTTTCTTCTTTTCCACTTTTCATACTTACTAAATATGAGGCCTAATTCTGATACCTTCTACATTTGTGCTGTTTCAAAAAGATTTTAGAATAATAGTTTTGAAGCTTTTTTTTTGTTTTCAAAAGAAAATGCTTACATTCAGTAAACACACTAATTCATAGTGCTAATTCCTAATTCACTGTTTCCTAATTCATATTTTCATAAAAATGTAAGATATTTGAAAACAACAAAACATTTCTGATTAAGGTGTAGGTAATTAGAAACTTAATTGTCACCAGATATGGTGGAGCACGTCTATAATTCTGGCACTCGATAGGCTGAGGCAGAAGGTTTTCTGTGAGTTCGAGGCTAGTGTGGACTACATAATGAAACTGTCTCCAGAAAAAAAAAACAACAACAAAAAAGACTAACTAACTTAAGAAACTTAATTGTCTCAGGCACTCCTTTCTTTGAACATGTTACTTAATTGATATTTTCTTATGGTGCATTTTTTTGGCTATAAAGTTCATTATCACTCCTATATGTAAAAAAAAATGTTTTCATTTGATTCACAGTGGCTTTGCACTATTTTATATATCATCTAAGCTTTTAAAAAACACATTATTTATATAATGAAGTAGAAATTGTTTTCCTCCCTTCCTTCCTTTCTTTTTCTCTTTTGTGGTGTGATGCTTGCCTAGCATTATGAATGCAAGGCAAGTGCTCAACCACTGAGCTACATCTACAGCCTGACATTGTTTTCTTATGAAACATTTATGAATGCATATGTAGTAGCCATGATTGCTCTCACCTTATAAGGCTTTGATACAGCTTTAATAAATCTGGATGAGAGGCTTGATATATTTCAGTGAGAATAGGAACATTTTTCACTATATTGTTCAGTGTGCTGTACTTTCTAAAACAACAAAAAAGAGCTTTTGCTTAATTACTAAAGTTGATTCTGTAACTACATATAAAATCTAAAAAAGGGTTTGTGCTACCAAAGGAATATCAGCTGTTTTCCTAACTCAGTGATGGGGTCAATAAAGGGGCAAAAACATTGAAAGAACAGAACTAATGTGGTCTGTTTGGCTAATGAACTTTTTTGGGTGTGTAATTTTTTGGGAACATTCCTTTTTCCTCAAGGCAGAATTAAATTTTTCCTGTATCTACGGATGTTCTTTTTAGTGCTAAGTGAAGGAATTTCCTATTAGTAGATATGTAATTGCAAGTTCGTTGAATTTCATACTAGGTGTGTTTTCCATTCAGCTTCTTAACCTGTCTCATGTTTTATGAGGGGTAGGCATTTGGAGAAAGGAGTGTTCCAGATTTTCACTTGTGAGGTTCGTATTATTTTAGGCTTCTTAGAGTTACCCTAAATTACACATATGGTAAACAATGAAGGCAGAAATTGGTTTCAGGGGAAGATTAAAGATAGGATTCTATGCCTTTAAGTAAAAATCCATCAATTTATCTAGGAGAGGGGAAATCTATTAATCTCGCTTTCATTTTTTAATTTATATTTTTATTAGTCCATGTTTACAGTACATAATGATTATATTCATTGTGGGGAGTTGGTATGTGTATGTAACACATTGTAATTCTTTTTTTCATCCCCTTCTCCTCCCCTCCCTCCCTCTCCCTCCATCTCTTGGTCTTCCCTTTTAATTTTGCTTTTAAAATGAATTTATAAACAACAAAAAATTCACTTGTATGAACTAACTGTAGTTCTTTTTGATTTTTATAATAATTTTGTGGAAAACAAATATAACAGAAACCATTCTGTTATGACTTAAAATATGATTTGCACATAATGAATATAAATCTATTATTAGCTGAAATGGGCTTCATTGATTTCTTGTAATCCTATAGGGAATTTCATGAAAATAAGGAAAAAAGGGTCAAATTTGTGACTTTATAGTTCCAATGTACATTTTAGAAATGGCAGAAAACACAAGTACAATAATATGGCAGTTGCCTTGGAAACAGTATATATTTTATAAAAAATTGGATTTTAATAATTATTACTCTAGTGTTAGCGTTTATCCAAGGTACCCTTCCTTTTGATATATTTTCATTTTAGAGGACTTTGAAATAAATGTTTGGTTAATGGTTATGATATTGTGTACTGGGCCAGGGATATAGCTCAAGCAGCATGGTGCCTGCCTGGCAAGTGCAAGGTCTTGAGTTTGATTCCCGGTCCCCCCCCCAAATGATACTGTATACTAAGTTTAAAAAAAGCCAAAAAATTATATATCAGAAAGCTTTACATAATAATGTATAAGACAAATTTTTCATGAACAGGGACTTTCAGTTGGCTCACTTTCGTTATTGACCTTTTTTTCCTTTTATTTTTGTGCCTTTTGCTTACACTATTTGAACTCTGATTTGAACCTGTAAAACAAGCTCAACCCTTTCCTGCCAACCCCTCCTCTGGTCAAGCCTCCAGATCCTATCCTCTTTGGAGGTTGAGGTGTGGTCCTGGGCTCACCTTGTTCTCAGTTATCCATAGCTATGGGTTTCTGCTAAAATGATGTAACTGACCTAAAGACACCCTGGAAAGAATAGTAGGAGGCTTTTTCTAAAGCACTTTCTGGCTTGAAACTGACTCAATATAAAGATAGTATTTGTTTTTTTTGTTTCCAATATTTTGTCCTCTTTTTTCTTTATTAAAATAATTTGACTTTGTTAAGACTCTCCCCCACCCCCATCTTTGGGGTTGGGCCCTTTCTGGAATGGGATTTCCTAGCGAAATGGATTGGAAATAGAAGACCGTGGCCTTTCCTTGAAGTAGCTTCACTTTCTGATAGGGTGTGAAAGTCAGGATAAAGCTAAGGTTTGATGCCATAGCCCAATATTTTGTACATCTGGAATCTGAGAATTCATTATAATTTCTAACTTTTCTGCTGGCTTTTTTGTTGATCCTTTCATTAATCTTGTGTTATAAGGAGAATTTCCACTCTTCCTTTCCCTCTCCTCCTCCCCCTTCCTTTTTTTCCTTCCTTCCTTCCTTCTTTCTTCTCCTTCCTCCTCCTCTGTCTGTCTGTCTGTCTCTCTCTCTCCATCTCATCTCTATTTCTCTCCCTCCACCCTTTCTCTTTCTCTCCTAGGGATTTAACCCAGAGCATTCTCGCTGAGCTACATCCCTATCCTTTTTTATTTTTATTTTTTAGATTTTGAGACTGGGTCTCGCTAAGTCACTACATTGCCCAGGCTGGGCTTAAGCTTGGAATCCTCCTACCTCAGCCTCCCAGAGTGCTGGGATTATAGGAATGTGCCACTTTGCTCAGCTAAGAGAATGCTTTTCTTAGTGACTTCTGAGAAGCTTTTTTGCTTGTAATTTGATATCCTGCTTAGTGTATATATTTTTTACAACTACAGGTTGTTTTTGTTTGTATTTGTGGAAATACATGTCTATGTATGCTATACTACAGTAGAAGGTGATTGCAGGATAGGTGTCTGCTGTTTTCTCAGGACTTGATATAGTTACTTCTTTTCATTGGGATCATATCTTGTGAATAGGCTATGTGTCCACTTTCTCTCTAGTCCTGACCTAAATCCCTTCTAAAAATACTTAAAGAAACAACAAACAAAATGATTCATTTTAGATTATGTCTAAGATGCCTGTGTTTCCAGAGAACAGGCTGATGTGCTTCTGGTATTGACTGTTTCATTTATTTATGGTGACAGCTTTCAGAAATGGTGCTGCAAGCTCTGTGTTTCTGTAGGATTCATGTGCTGCTGTGTAAGATGTATGTGCATCTGCATGGCCGTGGGGATGCATTGCAGACACAGCTGATCCTTGTCTCTACTGTGGAGTGAACCTTTGGGAAAGAGAAGGTAGCACATGGTGTGCTTTGGTGGTTACTTGTCTGTGGAAGCACTTTTCAGCATGTGATGTGTCTGAACTATGAGATACTTTTTTTTTTTTTTTTTTTTTTTTTTTTTTGAGGCGGGGTCTTGCTGTGTACTTCAGGCTGGCCTCGAACTCACTATGTGGCCCAGGCTGGCCTTGAACTTGGCAGTGATCTTCCTACCCCAGCCTGGAGAGTTCTGGGATTACAGTTATGTCCATCATGCCTGGCATGAGGTGCTTCTTTATGGGGAATTCTACAAAGTCTCTGATAGCGCAGTAGCTGGAATAATAATTATCTAGTTAGTTCTAAGTGCTCAGAAATCTTAACTTTTGTATTTAAATGGGCTGCTGGGTGGGAAGATGCTTTTGAACTTCATTCCATTTCCATTTCCATTTTGTATGGACTTGATGTCAAAGTCCATGATTATAGGGTTATTGGATATGTCTTCTTTGATAGGTTCTGCACTTCTATTTTGTAAGGTTTTTGTGCTTGCCTCTTATAAGTCACTGGATTTATGTGTGGGCGGACCATGTGGCTTGGCCCCCTGAGTTGTGCCTCTCATGGGTGTGACAGTGTGATGTGACATGACTCAAAATAGATGAGGGGGCGGTTTTCCATGCTCAGCTATGAGGTGGGGTAGCTGTGCAACTGAAGTGTTAAGGAGCTTTTTGCTACCTTTGGGCCTGTTTATGTGCTTCTAAAGGGTACTGCAGCACATGCGTCCTGGAGATTTTATGTTTAAAATGTTTTGTACATCTGCATTTTTCAGTGTAGGCATGGAATGCCTTGATATCCTGCTAGAGAACCCATGTCCCAAAGACTGTAAGGTGGTGTTTGAATTATCCTTCTGAAAATCACCTTTGGGCTGTATTTTTTCCTTCCACTGATCACAGTTTTAAGAAATATGCTTACTCCTGTGTTGGCAAAAGAATCAAAATCCAGAGAAGTTCCCTTTTCTTTTTTTTTTTTTTTCCCTTAATGAATGTAGAGCATGGAGATCAGAAAGGTCCTTGCAGTTTCTATATAAAGAGACCAGGCTGGGTGTGGTGACACACGCCTGTAATCCCAGCACTCAGGAGGCTGAGGCGGGATCGCCATGAGTTCCAGGCCAGCCTGCACTGCATAGCGAGACCCTATCTCAAAAAAAAAAAAAAAAAAAAAAAGACCAGAAGGATGGGAGAGTTTTGTAAACATGAAGGGACTGGGTGCTTCTTTGACAGAGTGATAAATCCATTTGCACAGAATTTTACTTCCACTAAATTTACATTTTGATAAATAAGGCTGCTGCTAGGAGAGAGTATGACAGGAAGATGTAGAGAGCAATTTGAGTACTCTGGAGAATTTGTGGCCAGGAAGTATACATTCTTATTCTGGAGTCAGTTTGCCTGTGGGTAGTTGCTGAGGGGACCTTCTGTATTTTCCAAGAGGTGGTTATTACTTGCTTTTAAAAGTCTGAGGTGTGCAGTTAAGGCATTCAAGTGTGTGATTTAGCTGGGGGGTGGTGGTTTTGGCTGTGACTGGGAGTAGGCAGAGGTGAGGAGCAGTCGGTGACTAAGTGTGTGAAACAGATCTGAGCAGTTCTCATTGTTGAAGTTACTCTGTACTGAGAGTCCTAAAGGGACAGCTGACAATTCTGTTGAGCCAAATAAGTTGCAGACAATAGCCAGAAACATGGATCTGCAGATCCTGAGAAGTGGCAAATCCAGTTTTAGATTGCCAGCATGCATATACATTTTACTGTGAAGTAGTTGTATCTGTCAGTTCTAGGCAGAAGTTTGTCAAGCCTCAGCTTTAGCCCTGATTACTTTTCTGAGTTTTTAACCCACATAGCCAATTCTTTGCTGTTTTCCCCAAGTTAGGTGTTCTGTCAAGATCTCAAATTTCCTTGATTCCATACTGATCTCCTTTTCTCCCTTAAGCCTGCTTCCTTTTCTGGGTTTTAGTGTTGTAATGTTGGGGCTAATACCCAGCTACTGGGGCTTACATTCCTTGTCAGGTTCAGTTTCTGCTTCCTCCTGTACTCACTTGTCAGGTCCTGGCATGGTCTCCCGTTGAGTGCTGTCATTAGAGATTTCTGCAGAACATTTATTTCTGCATTTGCGCTTTCCAGTGTTGCCTTAAACCAGGCTCTTGTCCTGTCACACAGGGACTATTTCATTGTCCTCTAGTTGGTGTGTCTTTCTCATAAGCATCAATGCAAAAATTGACTTGCAAGAAACAACTCTTTTTTTTTTTTTTTTTTTTTGGGTGGGTACCGGGGGTCGACCTCAGGACCTCACGCACCAGCAGGTGCCCGTGCCACTGAGCGATATCACTGGCCCCTTTTTCGTATGTGGGTTCCAGGAGTCGAACTCGGGCCCTCACGCTTGCCAGGCAGGCACTTACGCTGCTGAGCCATCTCACCGGCCCCAAGAAACAACTCTTTATAAATAATAATGAGATAAAACGTCTTGGTGCCTTGAAGCACATCCTCAACTCCCCATTCCCCACAAAATATCATTTCAGTACTTTACTTCACATACACAGTATTCCTCTTTTTTGCCCTGGTCTTCTTTTTAAAACCTCATTTCCAACTGAACATCATCTCCAGCCAAACTAGATAACTACTTGTATGTCTCCGGAATGTTATGATGATATTCATCTCTCTTCTTTTTAAACATTTTATTTATTTTTAATTTTTTATTGATACATGTTTGTAGTACTTAATGATTATATTCATCATGGGAGTCGATACATGTATATAACACATCTTAATTTTTTTTTTTATGCCCTTCCCTTCTCTCCCTCCTTTCATCTCTCAAATAGTTCTTTATACAGATCTTTCTCTACTCACTACCCTTCAAATATTTTTCTTTCTCCAAGATCCTTCTAAAAAATCCTATCTTCTTTAAAGCCTTCTTTAATCCTTTTAGTCAGAAATAATTCCTTGCTCCACTACATGATATTGTACCTTGCTTTCTTTTCTACAGAAGTGTTTATAACTCAGTACAGCACTAATAGTTATGAGACATAGTATAAGACAAACTTTGGTATTTTATCCTTTGCACAGAACTTGATAAATCACAGTTGTATTTAGGTGAGTTCCATTTTGTTTAGGTTTTGCCAGTTGAGCAGGAGTTCTCCTTGTAAGAATTAGAGAGTTGCATGGTGTGTGCTAACACTGGAGTCAACCCTGAGACAAAGTATATGTGATCGACTTAATAGGCTATAAGACATGGACAATGAGCCATGAAAATGGAGATAAGTATTTTTGGATCATTTTCTCCCTATGGTTGTCTCACACTTTTAATTGCAAAAGGTGAAGATTTGTCAATATTTTTGGTCCCTTTCTTGGCTAACTTTCTAGTTGCAGCTTTTATACATAAAAGGAAATAATCATTTATGCTTTGTAATCACTGAATACTTTTTTCTTTACAAGGGAATATAAAAGGGTACATACATGTCCACAACGTGTGGCTTACATTTATCTGGTTTTCGATGTCTTTCTTTTTAGAATAAATCTACAGTACTTCTACAGTACTTGGTAGAAGGTAACTAGTGGATTATTTGCCAGGTGCTTCGTCCTTGCCTTAGAAACTTGAATGCTTACAGATGCTATATTCTGTGTAGTTGAGCATAGGGCCTTCTTTTGTTTGTTTTTGGATCACTGGGGATTGAACCTACTGCCTTTTCCCTGAGCTACGTCCCACACCCATTTTAAAACGTTTTATTAGAAGACAGGGTGTTGGTAAATTGCTAAATTGCCCAAGCAGGGCTCAAACTTTTAATCCTCCTGCTTCAGCCTCCCAGATTGCTGGGTTTACAGGTGTGTGCCACCATGCTGGGCTAGGGCCTTTTCTTGAGAGTGACAGTAAAATATGTAGTAGCTTTTGGGGAGAAGTTACCTTTTGAGACTAGAAGCAGGGCAGGGCCACTCTGTAGTGAAGAGCCTAAACTCAAATTCAGCCATTGGTTTCTGTCTTTCTAGGGAGTGACTTCAGGAACATCTCCCAACTTCCTCTGAGTGACAGCCACCTCTGTTATGAAATTTGATGGTGTGTGTGCATGCACCTGCATGTGTGTGTGTGGGGGGAGGCACTAGGGACTGAACATAGGTTCTGTACATGCTGACCCAGCATTCTACCACTAAGCTATACCCTCAGTCCTGTGAGATTAGATGTGAGGGTAAAATGAGCTGGTGTGTGTAAAGAACTGAAAGCATGTTACCTATTACCTAGCAGACAATCAAAAACAGTAGCTATTGTCATTGTAACATTTATAATAATGATAATAATAATTATTATTATCATTATTACTATTAGTGATGATCTTGAAAAAGCCAGGAGAAAATGACTGATTCTCTATTTTTGTTTTTGAATTACCTGTGAAAGTAGTTTATTTATTACAGTTAGCTACATGATAGTACAGGATTTGACCACTGTAGAAATAATGATCACTTAAGCATAAGTTATTTTATTAAATTATTGAAAAAGGAAACTTGATTATAGTCAGTATTATTGCTAACTCTGGCAATATGTGAATGCAATTTTTCATTAGTATTAGTGGTTCATTGAAAAAATATAGGAAAATATCCCCCTTTGCAAGTTTTATTCTCAGACAAATCAAATGAAAACAATGCAGTTAGGTGAGTAGGGAATAAACACTTTTGGAAAAACGAGATCCAAAGTTAACTGGATGAAGAATACCTCTAACACAGACATTTTCATTGACTGTTTTATTATATGTAACAGCTCTCAGTTGCCCATGCTGATGTGTGGTATCCTTTGTGAGGTCATCAGTGACATTATCTACAAGACCGAAGGAATGATACTAAACTAGTATCAGTCAGACACAACATTCACATCCAGCAGATCACCAGGTTGCTGTCTAAGGATAGGCCCACACATTGTTTAGGTAAATACAACTAGCACTCTGTTGTGTGTCCCCAGTTGACAGCATGCTCTCTCCAGGCTGCTGTGGTTTGCATTGTGTTTTAGGCACCCAGGTGAATGTTGATAGCAGTACCTGGAATGGTGATGGTGAGCTATGACAAATGGATGCCTGCTAAACTCTGATTTTTACTGTCTGAGTAGCCTAGGATATAAGGTTTTCCTGAGAGTTGACTGAGTGATGAATGAAGTCCCTGCCACCATTCACTAGTGTCTTGCACAGCTTGGGAAATAGAGTATGATTATGTAGGGAAGGAGCAGAAAAGAAGAGGCCTTGAGTAGCAGAGTATGCATGTGAAAAATCTTCCTGGTAAGAATCTTACTAAAAAAGCCATTTTATAACTTTGGAGTTTGTAAAGAAGAATGAGATCAGAAGAAAAAATAAAATTTTAAGAAATGCCAACTTTTTTTAAATTGTACAATTTATAGTACATGAATTTTCTGTAGAATCATAGTTACCAACTGTACTGAAAAATTTTAAGTTAGGATAGTATGATAATAGATATTACACATCCAATATGGAACCAGATATACAACTGTATCATAATTTACATTAATATGCTATATATTATCCTGCATGAAAACTGCCTTCATAGAATTATGATGTAAGGTCTTGAATTATGAGGGGAGTATAAGGTGTGTTGTTCGACAGGTCTGATCTCTACCCATACAGGAAATAGAGTAGTTGGTGCCTTACCTGTAAGAGGTGGGTGCCAGCTATTTTAGCAAAGTGGAAGAAAACTTTTAAGTGGATCAGATTACTCAATCCAGCTCAGAATTTATTTTATATGATCACAGTTTCATCTTTCTATGTTTAACAGAATAAAGGTAGATAATATTTTTGGTGGAATTTTTATTTCTGCAGAATTTTTTTTAATTTTTAAAAAAGTTAACGAGTAATTTTAAGTACTCAAAAGTTTAAAAAATCTAATCAGTCCAGTAGTGGAAAATAAGGGAGAAGAAAGGAGATAACATGACACAGAACTTTAGAAATACACAGTGAACAATGAAAGAGGGCTCCCTCAGGAGAGTATTCTCTTGAAATTGTGTCATGAAACTATCTAGAAGAGAACTTTTGAAGTTCCCCTAATGAAAAGAATTATAGCAGGTTAAGTGAGTCAGTTTGTGAAACATCAAGGTATGGTATCTGCTGACTTCCTAGCTGACTTTTTCTGTCTGTAAAGCATAAGACTCTGAGTGATAGAAATATGTGTTGGCTTTAGCTCTAGTGAGAACTTCATTAAGAAGGGAAGCTCACGAAGGCAGTTGTGCCACAATTTGAGTTAAACACATGCCAAAGAACCTGAAGCCAGCCTGAGATTTATTGTTACGCTGAGTGACCCAACACTTCTACCAGTTCTCCTAGTGGAGGGGATTAGCTGTTGAACAAATTGGCAAGTATAGCATGCAGTTTTGTCAAATACACAGTGACATTTCTTTCCACAGTTCTCTTGACCTTATACTGTTTGTATATCTTTGTCTCTTAACTTGCTTTTCTTTCTTTAGTTCCTGTTGGATTTGAATGTGACTTTATATAATCAATTCCCTTGTCTAGGTGTTTTTGGTCATTGCTTTTAAATTCTCTATACAAGTTGGCATGCTAGTAACTTCCTTATTTTCTGTTTCCTTTTCTAGTTTAACATGGTTTCATAATCCACACAGTGTTTTTTTATTATTTGGATTCTTATACAATAAAAATCCCAGTTAACTTTTTTTTTTGTTTCCTTTGTAGGTTAAGAAATGGCATTTTACAAGGCGGTGAAAGGGACTGTTCTTGTTGGAGGAGGTGCTCTTACCACTGTCTTAGGACTCTCTCAGTTTGCTCATTACAGAAGGAAGCAAGTAAGTAACTGCATGTATTGATTATAATATGCATTTTAAAGCTGCTGAAGAGCTGTGTATGGGGGGTGTGTACACTATTGTGTTTTTCTTTTTGATTGCAGTCGGTTTCTTTTTGATTTGAAAGATACTAATTTAGAATACTGCCTTATGATTCCTGAGAATTGTATTTCATTTTTTAAAATGTGAATTTCTTTCTTCAGGGAGCATTATTTAGCCTCTGTTTTGGCTCTTTGGTTTTTAAAAGACTGCTTCATTTATGAATGCCAAGGTTTGTTCATTTAGACCTTCCTTATTCATTGCAATGTCTGGCTACCTTCTATGTCCCTGCCAAGTTTGTCCTATTAGAAGGCAAGCAGCTGAGAAAGGAAGTAGAAAAGGCCTAATTCTGAATCTTGATTTTATTTCTTAAAGATTTAATTACCTATGTAGTATTACATTTTATTAGATAAACATTTTAATGGAGGGAATTCATGACAATGAGACAGGTATGAAATTTCCAAATAGGGCCAGTGAGATGGCTCAGCGGTGTAAGCGCCTGCCTTGCAAGCGCAAGGGCCCGAGTTCGACTCCCGGATCCCACATACGAAAAAGGGGCCGGTGATATCGCTCAGCGGCACAGGTGCCTGTTGGCACGCGAGGTCCTGAGGTCGTCCCCCCGGTACCCACAAAAAAAAAAAAAAAAAAGAAATTTCCAAATAGTTGAAAGTACTCAGGTTTTTTATTCCACTTAATTTTTTCCCATTGCACTGAACTATGGCCTACCATAGTTTAAACTGATGTCAGGAAATAATTTTGTTGAAGGACTTTTTTCTTTTCATGCTTGAAATATTGGTAGCCACCTACCTCAGTTGTTAGTGTTAGTCTCCCTTTTCCATTCCTCTGTCATGAGGGCATTTTGTGATGCCAGCTGGGTGGTACATTCCTGTTTGTCTTAGTTATTTTTCTCATTGCTGAGACAATATACCCGACACCCAAAATTAAAGGGAGAAAGGTTTATTTAGCTCACAGTTTATAGAGGTTTCAGTCCATAATCGGCTGGCTCCAAGGCAGGGTGGCACATGGCAGAGGGCAACAGTTCATGGGGGTGGAAGACAGCAAAAGCAACAAGAGCAAAAAGGGGAAAACAGGCCTCTTTCTGCCCCTTTTATCTTATCTAGACTGCTGGGATTAGGGTGGTGCTAATCCAATCAGTGGACTGATCCAGCAATCACTCACCCTTAATTCCAGCACCTTTAATCCCAGCATTGCACTATGAATCAATCACAAACTCTAGATTCGGCTGCCTCTGAAAAAGCCCCATCTAAAAGTGCATGAGGCTTTGGGGAGGCATCCAGACACAAACCATAACACTGTTTCAAAGACGAAGGTGAAGAAATTTGGTAAGCTGTTTGTAATTAGGTGATCTATGAGCTGCTGATTTCCTACATTTTTTTTAGGGTATCTTTAAGCCATGGATTATCTGGTACTTTTCTTCATTCTTTGTGCTACCACATGGTAGAACCAGGCACACTGGTTGGAAGTCCATATCCTGAATGGGAAAATACACATGTGGTGTTTACAGTTAAAAACCAGCAGCTAGTTTTTATGTGGTTCCTCTTAAAGATGGATTATACTGAAGAGGTTGTGTTCATCTTTCTTTTTCATTCTGAACTATGAGCACATTACCCTTGAGGTTTCCCTCAGTGTGTTTGTTGCTGGTATAATTGACTGACTTGCTGTTGAAACTCTTCCTCGTCTATTGATGGTTTCAGTGCACTATTTCTTTCTTTCTTTTTTTTTCTTCAAACAGGGTTTCACTATGCAGTTCAGGCTGGACTTGACCTCACTTTGTAGCCCAGGCTGTCCCTGAACTCACAGCGATCCTCCTGCCTCAGCCTCACAAGTGCTGGGATTACAAGTGTGTACCACCATGCCAGCTGGTGCACCATTTTTTTTAAAAGATTACCTTAGTTACTTAGAAGTAACTGGAAAGATGTTGCTTCTGCTGAGGTTATTTCAGAAGTTTGGGACATGGGCGTTAAGGGATTAGATTACTTCTGCCATCTTTACCAGTGTTATCTGAAACGATGCTGGGAAATGCTAATGCCAAAGGTTATGATATCTAATAGTTGTTGCTAAATTTGTGTGTGGCTTATGTCTTTTAACCGTGGTAAGCATGTTCTACTACAAAGGCTTCCCTTTAAAGTATGTAATACTTTTTTGTTTTCTCTTTAATTATTGATCTTGTAGAATAAACATATACATTTTCCAAACAACCAATTTAGGGGTGGATTTTAAAAGTCAAAGTAAGAGCTTTTTGATGCCTAGAACATTTTGTCATTTTATCTTTTGTAGCTTAAATATACTGACTACACTAATAGCCAAATGAAATGGATACCAGCAGCTTCAAGTCATTTATAATTTTAAGCTGACAAGTTCTATTGAAAAAAACCATGATAGACATATTCAATCAAGTTGCATCAGAAACCCAACTCTATGTTTCTTTGGAGGGGACATAGATTTGGGGGATAACGGGTACAGTATAGCTATAGGGATTAACAAAAGCAAAAACAAAAAAAGGAAAAAACAGGAAAAAAGGGGGAAAATAAAGTAAGAGAGAAGAAACAATTTATTTTAGCCATTGACATAAAATGACCATAAGCCTCCCTTAACTCAGCTGTCTTCTCTCAGAAAGTACCTGCCAATCAGAACCATTCTAGGAGGAAGATTTTTCCTGACTTCAGTAGTCAAGAAAGTAATCTGCCCCTCTAGACATATTACTGGACTACATTTTTTTTTAGAAGTTGGGGCCTTAAGTGTGACTTTTTCTGCACAATAATGTATAAAGTGTTGGATTGTTGTACAGATGTAATTATCTCCTGTGTTTTCATGTTTTTTTCTAATTTTCTGAGATGTTTCTAACTGATAAATTGTCCCCTTTTAAGAATATGGGGGGCTAGGGATGTAACTCAGCGGTGGAGTGTTTGCCTAGCATACACGCAAGGCGCTGGGTTCCATCCCCGATACTTAAAAAAAGAGTTAGTGTTGCAACCCCAAGACACTAATGTTTTAGAAAGCTGTCTGCAGACTTTTTCTGGCACATTTTACTGCATTTTGGCTCTGTCTCCCTGGCCCCTGGCTTGAATGCACTTCTTATTCCTAGTACAAAACTTCCTTCTTAAAATATAGGCAGGGACTGCATTCTAAATTCAAATGTGTGGATTGTGAAAGTCAGTGAATCGTTTTTCTTTGATGTTGTTGTTTTGAGACAGGGTCTCGGTATGTAGTTCAGGCTGGCCCTGAACTCACTATGTAGCCCAGGCTGGCCTTGTAATTGTAGCGATCCTCTTGCCTTAGCCTAGGATTACAGGCATGTGCCACCATACCTGGCTTTGAAAGTTAGTAATTGTTAAAACATGTTTGGTAATAAGATAGTCCCAAGTGTGTTTGGCGGTGGAAGTAGGAGCATTTAAGTGCCAGGCCATATCATGAAAACCTTTTAAATCAGTTATTCAGTTACAGTTTATGTCTGTAAGAAATAGAAGGAAAGGAAAAAATAGGAAAATAACTGTATACACTCTTTATGGTGGTGGTGATGAGGATTGAGTCCAGGTCTTGAGCATGTTAGGCAAGCTATATACTTGCATATGCATACTTTATTTTTGAAAAAATAAACAGAAAACACTGTGAAGTTGCTAAGATGTGTCTTTACTTACTTTTAACCCATCTGCTTGAAACAAAGCCACCATAGTGAGGAAATAGAGACTTTTGTGGCATTTCTGGGAGTGAGGCAGGGGTTAGAGGTGATGTCAGTGGTTCTTTTTTCTGACTTCATTTTATACCATAGCCTTTGGTTATACAAACACATTGTTAATGTTTATTTTAGGTTTATCAGTGATGAATAGTGCCTACTTTTGACTTAAGTGAAACCAAGATTTTTTGCTTTTTTAATTTTGGGGCAAATAGGACAGTTTTTGAAGAAACAGGGCAATGCCAGAGTTGCCATAGCCTAAGAAGAGGATCAATTATTATTACTAGTATTATTTTTCTTTGGGAGTTGGGGCAGTTTAAATCTTTAGCTCCATTGAGGAGGCTGATGAGGGAAAAGAGAGGAAAGTTGGCTGATTTCCTTTTGACTGTCTACCTGCAGCAATAAGAGTTTGTGGCCACAAATGACTTCCACATTCCAGAACCTTTTTTATGCATTTAGGAGATTTTTAGAGTAGTCATGGAGTGGCCTGTTTCTTTCATTTTCCCCTCCTTTGATTTCCTCACCTATGAGGACATGACTAAGTTCTACAAAAGTGTCTTGATTTTTCCTCTTCCCAAACCAGCCATCTGACAAGGGACAGGAGGCAGAGTAGTGGGATATGAGCATCCTATCACTATCATAAATCCTACTGAGGGCATGACAGGCAGACACTTCTGTGGTGGTATAGAAATTTTTGAGAGCAAGTTGATTGTCCTTTTTTGTTTAGTACTGGTTGGTCTAGTAATGAACTTTTAGTTGAGAGGGACATAAAGGACATTTTACCCAGTATAACATTAGGTGAAAGGAGGTGTCACGTTGAGGGGAGGGGGGTCTCGTTTTTCTAATTCTGAGTGGATGGGAAAAGGTAGGAGATGAAGAGGGGAACTTAGAGTAGGGGGGAGAGCCTTGGAGTTCTTTCACAGCCGGTGAACCTCCCAGGGAACGTAGTGAACAGAAAGAGTTAATGTCAGGGCTGCAGCTGGCATCCCCAGGGAGATGGGAGGAGTGGGTGGCAGGAGAATGGAGCAGGATGGGGAAGAGATCAAGGATTTAACCTGGGAATACACTTGTATTTTTACTTTTCACTATAGACCAAAGTTTTTTTTTTTTTTTCTTAACCCAACATTTATTTCATACCTTCTAGGTCCTGACTGGAAAAACTGATGTGAGAATGTGGGCCTCTTTAACCTCAGGGATGTGGTTGGTGTAACAAAACTGTATTTAGGTCCGAGGGTGGGTCCTCTCAAATAAAGCACACTAGGTGTTTTCCTTCCATTACCTACTCTGGAGGTGTGGTGGTGTGGGCCTTGTGAGCTGACTCTGACTTAAAGTCTGAGAACCACTGAGAGCTCTCTCAAAGCCCAGATGTGAAAGATTTCTCTTCTCTTCCCTCCCTTCCCCTCCCCTCCCCTCTCTTTTCCTCCTCTTCCCTCCTCTCACCTCTCCTTCCCTCCCCATACATAGGCTGTCAGTGGGATTCAGAGTATGGAAATCAAAATCTCTTCAGTGTTTTCTTAGCAGCTTAGTGACTATCGACAATTTTCTTAAATTCTCTGGGCCTCATTTTTCCCTGTTTGTATAAATGAGTATAATAGTGGGATATTCCCGATAGAGTTGTTGAAGAGCAAAGGGATGCATGGATATTTAAAATCTACAGATTTTGAGAATGACATTTTAACTTCTAATCTCTCTCTCAATACATTATTTGTAAGAGATGCTAATAAAGCAGTCCTTTTTATTGATAGTACCAGGGACATAAACATTTTTAAGTCAGTAGCAAATGATAAGATTGGAGAAGCAGCAAAAAGTAGGGATCAACTCTAGTAACATAAGATCTGCTCGATTTATTTTAGTGAACCTGCAAGTGAAAAGACAGTTCCTGAATATATCTGTTATTGACTGTGGCTGGGTTTTGGTGAACCTGTTACTGTGCGTAGTTAATGAAAGTTCTCAGAACTCCAATTTCTTCATAAAGTAAGGATAATGTCCCTTTACTCCCAGGATTTTATCCCCTCCACACACTCAGTCAGTCAGTCAGTATAAACAAGTCAGTGATTACAGCATCTGGCCTATAGCAGGTCTTTTATATCAGTTATACTTCTTTTCCTTCTCGTGATACATACTGTAGGATGTTAACATTTGAAATTGCTCTCACCTTGTTGGGCATAATAAAAAAGATATAACATCAGATTTCTTAAAAATAGCTGAGGTTTTGGTTGTCATAATTTTGCTTCTATTAGTGACTGGACAGAAACTGTTAGAGGTAGATAAACATGAAGTTCAAATGAGTATTGATTGAAAGGAAATCAAAACTGTAAGCAGAACATCTAACCAGGTATAGTAGCACATGCTTGTGATCCCTGGAGGTATTACTTAGGAGGCTGAAATAGGAAGATTGCAAGTTGAGCCCAGCTTGGGCAACTTATTGACTTAGCAAGACCCTGTCTCAAAATTTTAAAAAATTTTAAAAGGGGATGGGCCTGGGAATGTACCTCAGTGCAAAGGCTCTAAGTTCAACCCCTAGTACTGGGAAAACAAACAAACCCACCACCACCTCCAACAACAGCAAAACCTGACCCCCAAAACAAAAACAAGAACAGCATGTAGAACATGATGTCAAGAAATAATTTAAATTACAAAAATTCCACTTCAGTAGTATCTTTGAGAATAACTTTGTTTTTTGAACATCCTTAACATCTTTGACAATTTAACCTCAGTTAGAAATAACCTTCTGGTTCCTAAGCTGAGGACTGTTTTTGGGTTTGAAGTCAGTATAAATCTTTTCGAGCATTGATTTGGCTGAAATTGTCATGTGACACATTTGTTTTGTGTGTACCAGATTGCGTTTAACTTTGTGAGTCAATTCAGGCTACCAGACTTGCTTGTTCTGAGTAAATAAATGTTCACCTTAGAGGCATTTTTTTTTTAATATGGGTACCAGGGGTCGAACTCAGGACCTCACTCTTGCCAACAGGTGCTTGTGACACTTAGTGATATCTCCGGCCCTTTTTTTCCTTTATGTGCGTACTGGGAGTCGAACTCAGGACCTCACGCTTGCCAGGCAGGCTCTTACACCACTGAGCCATCTCACCGGCCCCATTAGAGGCATTTTTCATAGGTTTACAAGCAGCTGTTCTTTTCGCAAAATCTTACTATAGGGGCCGGTGAGATGGCTCAGTGGCTTAAGCGCCTGCCCGGCAAGCGCAAGGGCCCGAGTTCAACTCCCGGAACACACATACGAAAAAGGGCTGGTGATATCGCTCAGCGGCACGGGCGCCTGCTGGCGTGTGAGGTCCTGAGGTCGACCCCCCTGTACCCACACACACACACAAAAATCTTACTATAAAAGTATTGTAAAAATAAATGTTCCTAAGCAGTCTGTATTTTTAATTTTTAAGTCTTTCTTTGAGCTTAACTGAAATTTTGTACCTTTTGACTAATATCTCCCCATTCCTACAACTTGACCATAGCCCCTACAGACTATTCCGTTCCTTTGAGTTGGACTATGCAAGATTCTACGTATAAGTGAGGCCACAAACATTTTGTCTTTCCTGTGTCTGGCTTATTTTACCTAACATCATATCCTCTCATCTATCCAGGTTATCACGAGTGGGAGCATCTCCTTCTTAAAGGCAGAATACCATTGCATTGTATGTACATACCGCCTTTCTTTATGCACACAGACACTGATGGACATTTAGGTTGCTTTCGTGCCTTGACTTCTGAATACGTGGTGAATACAGTGTTAGAGCCGAAACATTAGATATCACATGACGAATGTATTTGAAGGAAAAGAATCTATTCTGCCTACCTGTTTGAAGAACCATCAGTGTCAGCATTCTGTCAAAGAGGAAGAGAGAGTGTTTCTACATCATGATTTTCTGGGTTTGCATTTAATGATCTGTCCTTTTGAAGTTTTATCTCTGTGGGTTTATTTTTTTATAAATGCTGGGGCTTCACCCATTATAAGATTCAGAACTATGCATGGACTGTACACAAAGTAGATGAGTTGTAAATCTTGGGTTTTAATGTCGAGCACATCTCATAGTTGTGTACTAACTGAAGAAATTTAATTGGTATAATAAGTAATCCCCAAAGCTCAGTGGCTTATCGTATTCAGTATTTATTTTCTTGCGCACCGTATAATTCAATGTAGATAGGTGAGGGGCCTATTTCTTGTGATCATTCAGGGAACTGCGTGCCTTAACTCTAGTGGCTCTGCCATTCTATAGGGCTTTGCTGCCCCTTTGGATCATCTCCAGTGCAATGCAATCCAGCAGTGTTCTGTGGCAGAATAGAAACAGTTTTGTTAAGCACCCAGCCATTACATATGTGTCCTGAATTTAGTTTCTAATCTAGTTGACAAATGAGCTATATTTCTTTTATGAGAGTTTTATTGTTAGGGCTTATGCCAAAGACTGTATCATTCATTTGCTTCTCTTATTTATAACTTTGTGCATAGATTCCTGGAAGGACTGTTTTTCTCCTAGAAATATAAGTAAATGTGTTGGGATTGTGCCTGATATCTAAAGCTTGATGAGGATTCTAACTACTCTGTATTTTAGATAAGGCCAGTTGAAACTATTCTTAACCACTCTGTATGCTTAACTGTTTCTTCAGAGGCATCAAAGCACAAAAATTATGCAGACAGAGCTGGAAATGTTCTCTGAAGAGCATCTTATCATCTTTCTTCTAATTTTGGTTTTTATTTAACACTTAGCCCCCAAAGTGGGGCCATGGCAGTAGCTTTGAGTTACAGCTCATATCAGGCCTTCGAGGAGTTTGCGATGCTATTTTGTTGCTGGCATACAAAATCAGTGAGGTTAACTGTACTTCTATAGGTCACACAGTGAGTCAAGGAATGAGCTATGATTAGCATTGACAGCTGGTGAGCTGCTAGGCTGTTGCTAACTGAGCAACATTGACATTCATTTTGATTTGACTTTGCATTTCATTTTCAACTATTTATTCACTTTAAGGCCTCTTTAAGAAACTTTTTAGGGATATTGTGGAACCAAGGAAACTTTCTATAAATGCTTTGGGAGAGTCCTTTAGCTTCCCTCTCTCCTCTTCCCATCCTTCAGCTTAATAAATTGAGTTTGTATTAGAAAAGATTTTTCTAGGTGGTTTTGTAAGTTAAGAAGAAGGCAGATGCTTTAAATTGAAGTTAGGTGGTCACAAATTTATTTTATTTATTTTGGAATTTGTAATTTTACAACAAAGAATTTCTGAGACCTACCTATATGATAGTGAGTACAAAGTAGTAAAATTATATTTGATGAAATAACTTGTGGAAAAATAGAGAGTGTGCATCAAGTGACCACAACTGTTTTGAGCATGAGGTTAAAGTGTAGCTGAGGACCAGCTTGGAACTGGTCTTTTGTTGACTCAGTCGGTCACTGTGTTACTCTCTTGAGAGGGATGGGGATCAGGGAGCGCTCTTTTGTTCTGAATCCACTTTGATATGTATGCTTTAGGGAGATTTTTAAGGCAAAGTGCTGTTTCATAGATCTCAGAGTGTTAACTGCTCAGTGCAGCTGGCTGCAGGCGAGGCAGATAGGGCTTCCCATTTCACCGACTACATCAACAGTTCTGCATTGCGGGTGTCAGGGTGACTGGCTTCTCTGGGAATCCAAATAAGCTGTCTGTGTGGACAGAGATGACCTAGCAGAGCTGAGCACATGGGATTTGGAGTCAAAACTAGGATCAAATTCTGTTTCTCTTAATTACTTGCCCCAGGGATAAATAAGCTGGATTTCCTCACTGGTCAAAGCATGCCCCCATCGATGTAATTGAGGCCTAGGGAACTAGCTTATTAGGAGTTTCTGGGCTAGCAGCTGCTGGGCAACACATAGTTTCATCTTTTCCCCCTTCCCTGTCTACCCCAGCTACAGGTTTACTGTCAAGATCCTCTGCTACTCAGCAAGCTGTTCAGTGTCATTTAGATACCTCCAAACACCTATGTTTAAAAAATGTTTATTTGAAAGCCAATAAAACTTACAAACCTCAGATGATATAATCAAGTATGATGTTAATTTTTTTGAAGTGTATCTAGACAGAGGCAAGGATTGTCTCTTCTTTTCCAGTTATCAAAAAGTGTGATAATTTGTTTGGATATATTCTAATTGCTAGTAAAAGAGATTCTGTATGCTTTCTCAAAGAATCACAGCCACCTATCAGCTGGACCGCATTTTCAAGGTGCTCTAGAGCTTCCTTCTCAGCCACCCCAGAAAGATGGGTTTGTCTTGTTTTCTCCTTTTTTTTTTTTTTTTTTTTGGCTCTCAATGAAGATGAGAATCTACCCATTATTAACTATTTACAAAGTAAATGTGACTGTCTCCCCAAGTATGTTTATACTGAAAAACGTTGGTTACTGTCATACAAGTACAAGAAAAACCATCAGTGTTTAGAATCACAAAGGAATTTAGGAGATGAATGAAGACTGTTAAAACATCTTTAGTTTCACTGTATTGGGGTGCTTGTTGCATTTTCCTTCCAGGAATATATAAATAATCCTTTATTATTTAATCTTTTAAGGATATAAATAATCCTTTTCAGTAGCCACAAAACAGGAAGTGTTTTCTCTTAAATCTAATGGATTCCATTCATTGAATCATATTATATGGAAGAGACAGTGGTAGTTGCAGTCTGAAGTGATTTGCATGAATCCCTACTTTATACTCCAATTATTACTGTACATGATTACAGGACAACCTGGCTGTTAATTGCCTGTGGTCTTTAAATATGCACTTCTTTCAGAAATAGACACTATTAGATCTTGTTTTTGGTCTCACCCGAAGTTGCAAATGTCTGGGATTTTTTTTTTTTTTTTAATTTGCAAGTCTAATGGTGCACAGACGTAGTAAAACTGATCTTGTTCCGAATCCTGTTTATAGAGTGAATGTTCTCTGGTTTGTAAACGCTCAAAGATTATGAACTTGGCTTTTAATTCTATGTAGATGTTCATGTTAAGTCTTTTGGTAAAAGCTGTATGTTAGCTACAGAATGCTGGAGGATTTTATCTTTCTAAAATGCAGGTGAAAATTGGTTTATAAATTAAAACAATAAGCATCTACTTCCTTCCCTTCCATCATAATTAAATACAATCAGAAATAACATCAATTCAATATTTATTTTAAGATATTATCTCAATTCTACCAAGGTAAGATTTTGTTGTTGTTTGAGAGTGTGGTTGATGCTTGGAAAAAGCCAATGTACTTTGTGGCTTGGGCTGTCCTTTCTTCTGGCTTCAATGCCTGAATAAGGTAATTGGTTCTGAATCTGGTAGTGCTGGGCTTGTTCTTATATTTAGGCCAGGGCTGTGCCTACTGGGGCCGGACTGTGAGGTAAGTGTGAAGCCAGGATGTGGGAAAGCTGGGCTAACAGGAGCACACAAGCGCTGCCTGAGGGCTACAGCTGCAGTTCAGTTTCAGGTTAATCACAGACAGAAATCCTGATTTTTATGTGAAATATAGCAGTTTAAAAATAATGGATGTATAACTCAGTTTTTATGAAGTAGTATGCCGAAGAAAGAAAACATGCAAGTATGACTTGTGCTTTTAGCGCATGCTATTCCCACTTCCTTTCCTATTTCTTTGTCACCCAGTTAATGCCTGCTAGTCTTTCTTGATTTGATTTTGTTTTCATTTCTGTGTAACATGCATCCTGTGACTCTTTTAGCTGCTTCTGTTTCTGAACACTACTTGTAATTGTCTTTATCCTTTGTGTTTTTTCCCCTACTTTATAGAATTCTTGAGGGCCTCCTAAAAATATTAATAAGTGGTGTGGTGAATCAGGTGACTCTTCAGGTCACATGTGGTTTTTGGTCTCTCAGGTGATACAGGGTATGTGGCCATTCCATGGCTTCTCTCAGAACTTCTGGATCAATCCTTCAGTAGAATCCATATCCCAGATTCTTGTTTAATTCCTTAGAACAAGGACACTGAGTTTCTTTTCTTAAAGGGTATTTTTACTTACCACTACTGTTTTATTATTCCTGCTGCCTTTCTCTTCTTTATTTCCCTGAATTCAACATATTCTAGAAGAAGGTAGAGTACAGATGTGTTTTTGTGACTCAAAGCCATATGAAACCAAAATGAGTCTTTCTCCTGTCATAATTATAAGTAGGGCCTTAGGCTGTGTTTACAGCCTCTAAAATAAACGTGGTGCTTAGCTTCTCAGTTGCAACACTTTTCAGCTTTTATGAAAGAAATAAACAAAAATAAAATGTTATTTTAAAAGTAGTGTCAGAAATTAAATAAATTATCCTCAATAGTGCTATATATTTTTAAAAATTTGGGAGGACTGTTCAGTAAAATCTCCACAGCAAAACCACACCAAAAAAAAAAAAAAAAAAAAAAAAAAGAAAGAAAGAAAAAAGCTTTCTGCATTTGGCAATGGTTATATCTAATCCCGTTACAACTGTATAGTCTGCTTTTTTTATTTTTTCTTCTTTCCTCAAGTTATGTGTAGAGTCAGTATGGTGCAGTATTGTAAGACTTAGTCTCTGTTGCCAGGCTGTGTAGGTTCAATTCCCAGCGTTAACGTGAATGGGCTGCATATTTATGGGACAGTTACCTTCCCTGTAGCTCATAAGTTTAGAATAGTGATTAAGTTAGTAGAAAAAAGCAAAACCCTTATAAAAGTGTCTGTCACATAAGTGCTAAATACATATTTGCTTTTTTTTTTTGGTACTGGGAATCGAATATTTGCTTATTTTTAAGTCAAGTTTTTTTTTTTTTTTTTGTGGGTACCGGGGGGTCGACCTCAGGACCTCGCGCGCCAGCAGGTGCCCGTGCCACTGAGCGATATCACCAGCCCCTTTTTCGTATGTGGGTTCCGGAAGTCGAACTCGGGCCCTCGCGCTTGCCGGGCAGTCGCTTAAGCCGCTGAGCCATCTCACCGGCCCCTTAAGTCAAGTTTTTTAAAGTATAATTTGGGTTACAGTTTAAAATGCAGTAAAATTCACCCTTTAAATATGTGCCATTATATGATAACTACCGCTAGCAATCCATAGAACATTTCTACTATCCTGTTAGAGAACATTGTTTATATAGAATTATCAGATCATCTAGTATGTAGATTTCTTAGTCTGGCTTCATTTATTAAGCATAGGGATTGGGAGCCTTTACTTTTTTCTTTTTCTTTCTTAACCATTTGTTAGCATTTAGTGAGCCCCGTTCCTGTGGCTTCAAGCCACCAGGACACAGGCCTCCCCAGCGCCCTTCACCTTCTCCTCAGCTCTTCTGCTGAAGAATTTGACTTAACGATGACAGGCTGCTTTGGGAGCTTTCCATTCCTGAGAACTTTGTAGTAGCCCAATCGCACTACATCAATGATGGGAGCTACTCCAGTCTTGTTTTCGGCAGCATTTACTCTGTCCGCTCACTGACCTGTCCACAGTTTTTTAAGGTTGACAGTTAGGCAGAAGCTCTGGTTTCTCTTTAAGTGGTAACGCCTCATACCAAGCTTCCCGAAGTAGGTTGGGTGATACTTGTCAAAGTTGATTCTATGGTGATGCACGCCACCAGCATTACCTTGCCCCTGGGGTGCTTTCAGAGCTTGTCAATATGGCCATGGTTGTGGCTCACACGGCCCTGAAGTTTCCAGGTCTTCCTCAGTCTGGATGACATGTTGATGGCCAAGATGAAAGGTGGGAGCTTTTTCTTTAAAGGAACAGATAGTAAATGTTTTTGGCTTGTGGGCAGTGTGATTTGTGTTGTAATGCTCACCTTTGCTGTTGCTGTATTCAGGGCATAAATGTATTGACTCAGCATGACTGTCTTCCAGTGAAACTTTGTTTACAAAAATGGGTGGCAGCCAGATTTGATCATACTTTGCTGAGTCCTGGCTTAGCATGATACCTTCGAGGTTTATTCATGTTGTGATGTGCATCAGTAGATTAGTCTTTTTAAGAATTGCTGATTTGCTGGATGTGGTGGTACACGCCTGTAATCCCAGCACTTGGGAGGCTGAGGCAGGATGGTTACCATGAGTTCTAAGACAGCCTCAGCTACGTAGTGAGTTCAAGGCCAGCCTGAACTACATAGTAAGACCCTGTGTCAGCCCTACCCCCCAAATTTGCCATTATTATCCCATTGCATAGATATACCACAGTTTAGTCTTTCAACAGGTGAAGGACATTTGGGTTTTTCCCCGTTTTGAGCAATTGCAAATAAACCCATTATAAACTTTTGCTGACGTATTTCTGTGTGGACACAGGTTTTCATTCCTTTTGGATAATTACCTGGGAGTGTATTTGTTAGGTTGAACAGTAAGTGTACGCTGACCTTCTTAAGACACTTCCAAACCATTTTCCAGAATGGCTGCATCGTTTTGCATTTCCATCAGCAATGTAAGAGAGCTCCAATTTTGTTTTATCCCCACCAACACTTGGCATTGTTTTTTTTTTTTTTTCTTTTTAATTTTATTCATTGTAAAAGAATATGAAGAGTTAGATAACAGAGTAAAGATGTGTATCTTTAACCTATATTACATTGAAAACTCTGGAAGGGTTTCACAGATATCAGTGACATTATTTGGGTTTAAAATGATTACTACAGTTGCAGCAAGGAGAATGATTTGGAAAGAGGAAGTGTATATGTGCAAAGACCTTTGGGAGGATGTCATACAGGTCATAGTGAAGACGAAGAAGTGAGCAGGTGGGAGAATTTTTAAGGAGATGGAATTGATAGGACTCAGTGATGGATCAGTTATGGCACTGAAGAGAGTGGAAGCTGTCAAGGATGCCTCCAGAATTTCTGGCACAAGCAACCACATAAATAATGGCACCCTTCTTTAGGCGAGGAACACTTACAGGGAAAAAAAGTTTGGGAAGATAGCCATCAGATTAACTTTGAGATAGATATAAGATGCCCAAAATGGAGGTCCCTGGGCAGTTTGATATCTAGATTTCAGAGTGGGGAAATAAAATTAGGAGTCATTGTGATATAAGGGATATTTGATGATATGAGGTAGATGAGATTCTCTACAGAGAGAGTTCTTACAATCTGAGAAGAGTGGATAGAACACATTTAAGAGGAGTGTCATTGATTTATGTTGGGCAGTTGAATGACATCCAGAGTAAGCTGAGAGTGATTTGGAGAGATTGGAGAAGGAATTGTCGCAAAGATGCTGAGGTGAGCGAACAGGCAGTTGTGTGCTGTTGGAAGCAGTAGAATAGGGAGCAGTAGTTTGTCCTGGTGGCGATTGTGGCGGTGGTGTGGATGTGAAAAGCCTGATTAGAGGCAGTTGAGGGATAAGGAGTAAGGCAGTACAGAAACAAGTACTTACAGATCATTTAAAAATTTTTAGGATGGCAATTTGAAACCTATGAGAGAAGTATTTTTTAATTGTTGAGAAGGGAATGTTGGAGCATGCTGGTGAGAAAGGTGAGTGAGGCAGGGCACAAACACAGGAGAAACAGTATACCCAACAGGCGTAACTGTTGCCAGTCAGATCGAGTCTGCCTGCTGAAGGAAACTCAAGCCGTTGAGTTTAACCTTCATACGTGGAGCAGAATAAGGAGCTTTTAGTATTACCAAGTTCTAATGAACTATATCATAAGACGGTCTTAAATGTATTTCTCAAGTATTTCTAGAAAACCTACCAAGCAGAAAATGTCAGCAATTCTCTTGATGTGTGAAAATGCTCTGGTGTTTTAGTCACTTGTCAGTCTCATGTCCAAGTCCTGCCCATCTGTCATGGTGCAGCTGAAGCCTTCAGATGAAAGATTCTCCCTCCCTCCCTCATCTGAATGGTCATAGCCTGGTATGGTTTTTCCCTCTATTTTGACATTTATTCTTTTTACATACTTGTTATATATGTACAGTGAGTGAGTGAGTGAGTATGTGTATGTGTGTGTGTAACAGTAGTGACAGTAGTGGTAAATACATATATATATATATTTTTTTTTCATTCCTCTCATTATATGATGGAAGGCAAAGACCATAACCAAGAGGTATTCTTTTCTTCAAAACACCTGGCAGCTATACTTATTTAGTTTGTTACCTTAAATATGTATAAAGGTAAACACGAAGAAATGATTATTATCAAGTAATTAGGAAGAGTTATACTTTGCAGGATAGGATTTTTGTGGCTTAGCATCTGAAGTAATAGCCTGAAAAATCATGGTACCTGATTTATTATAACCTTTGTTTTTATGATACTTAGTAAGATATGTTTTGAGAACTTGTTTAGCGGTTCTAGCAGGGAAGCGCAGCTACTCGCATATCCTTGACCGAGGAATGGTCCTCTTCTATTGGGGGTGGTCAACCAAGCACGAAGCTTCGGGAGGGATGCACATGGAGTGTTGAGGGAGGAAGGGGACACCCACCTAGCCAGCCAGGTCAGCCGAATCAACCCTGGTGATTAATGGGGTGATAGATGTCACAGCCAGATTGCCGTCATATCTAAGATATGTTTTGAAAGTTCCTTTTTATATGCTATTAAAGGGTCCAGTTTATTTAATAACAGTAGTAACAAGTACTGTAGGACAGTACTATCTAGTACCAGTGACTTTGATGTTATTATTGCATTCAGACAGAAGATAAGCCAGAGATGGAGAGGCAGAGACATCACAGGGGCTTTGTCCTCATTTTAGAAATGAAGAAACCAAGACCCAAAGAGATGATGTGTTAGAAATTACATTGCTGATAAACAGGGGTGCAGTGGTGCAAGTTGGGATGCTCTGACCCTAAGCCAGGGTTTTCTCAGGATACCCTGTGTTTGCTAGACTGCTTTTCATAGAAATCCAGTTGGCTTGATAATTAAACCCAATCATAGGAGGTCATTTATTTTATTTACTGGATAAAAAATCCATTTATCCTGAGTGATCAGAATAATCTCTAAGTCAAGCATAAGTCTTTCTGAACAAACTTTGGCCTGGATATCCATATGTGGCCTCGACAGTAGAATGGGAAAAACACCACCATATTGATTATACTGATGCTGTTTTAAAGAGAAGATAAACGTTATGTATCCATGGGTTACTAATAGAGCAACATTGGTCAACACTGTTCAATGTAGTGAATAAGGCTAGTGTTGACAGTTTAGAAAAAAACAGATACTGATTTTTTGGGGTTTTGACTCTGACTTTGGGCTTTGGCAACTATTTTGTTTTTTTTTTTGAATACCAGTATTATTTTTGATTTGTGATGATGGTAAGTTAAATTATTATATAAAAATTAGGAATAGGGAAGGTCATTATCCATTAAGAGGACCAGGCCTAGCTTTAATTATTAAGTTTTAAACAGTGGGAATACTATACAATAAATGCATGAATCCTTGATTTTATATTAAAATATTTAATGGGGAAGCCTCTGAATAAAATATTTGAAAAATATGATTCTCGTTAAATATAGCTAATTACTTAAGGTGGTAAGCAGATTTGTTTTAATTGTGCTAATTTAAACTTATAGAACCCAAACTCTAGAATATATTTTTATCATGGAAACTGAGGAATGAAGAATATATATCTTTAAGAAGTTGCAGAAGGGCCGGTGAGATGGCTCAGCAGCGTAAGTGCCTGCCTTGCAAGCGCAAGGGCCCAAGTTCGACTCCCGGATCGCACATACGAAAAAGGGGCCGGTGATATCGCTCAGTGGCACGGGTGCATGTTGGCGCGCGAGGTCCTGAGGTCGACCCCCCGGTACCCACAAAAAAAAAAAAAAAAAAAGTTGCAGGAAAGCAAAGTGATATTTTCTCTTCCTTTCTTGTGATATCAACACTTTCAAATATTACCTGGATGAGTTGTTGCTACCGGGTAGGATATTTTCTTCTTTTGCCCTATAAATCATGTCCAGTTTTTGGGAACTGCTACACTGCAGTGGAAATAATTGAACTTGTTTTTTTTTTTTTTTTTTTTTTTGTGGGTACCAGGGGGTCGACCTCAGGACCTCGCGCGCCAGCAGGCACCCGTGCCCCTGAGCGATATCACCGGCCCCTTTTTCGTATGTGGGATCCGGGAGTCGAACTCGGGCCCTCACGCTTGCTGGGCAGGCGCTTAAGCCGCTGAGCCATCTCACCGGCCCAAACTTGGTTTTATATAAAGCCAAAACAAGCAGTTTTGAATCTGAAAATGTGTTCTTTATGGCTAGTTGAGACTCATGTAAAGAAATACACTTGGGCCGGTGAGATGGCTCAGTGGCATAAGCGCCTGCCTGGCAAGCGCGAGGACCTGAGTTTGACTCCTGGAACCCACATACGAGAAAAGGGCCGGTGATATCGCTCAGTGGCACGGGCACCTGCTGGCACGTGAGGTCCTGAGTTCGACTCCCGGTACCCACAAAAAAAAAAAAAATACACTTAGCTCTCCTTTCCCTTGTGACATTGGTCCTGCACTTCCATGGGGACTCTGGTCTAGTTCCGCTATTCCTTATTTCTGCTACAAATTCCTTCTTCTAGTGTACTATAAAATGTATTAAATCGCATTCCAGACGAATGCCTGAAAGTGCTCTGCTTTCTCATCAGGTGAACCTGGCCTATGTGGAAGCAGCAGAGTGCCTTGCAGAACCTGTTAACAGGGAGCCTCCTTCCAGAGAAGCTCAGCTCCTAACTTTGCAGAACACTTCAGAATTTGATATCCTTGTGATTGGAGGAGGAGCAACAGGAAGTGGCTGTGCACTTGATGCTGTCACGAGAGGTGAGTCCTGATGTGGGTGAGTGTGACACAGGTAAAGGCTCCATTTCCCAACCCAGTATAAACACAAGCAGCAAGCATGCTATGTTAGTGAAGTCTCATTTCTTCGGTGTTCCCTAATTTTTCTTCCTTTGTGAAGCACCTTCACAATTTTTAAAATATCTTACTTGCACAATTAAAAATGAAATATAACTTGTCTTCATTACAGTGGATTTGTTTAAAAAGAAACTTTTACATTCCTGCAAACTCGTTGATTTGATGTTGTTTAATTTTTTTCTAATATATAGTAAAGTAAACACATATACCATATGTTATGGTTTATGTCTGGATGTCCCCCCAAAGCCTCCTGCAGTCATGGGGGGGTTGCTTTTTGGGGGCGGGAATCTAGAGTTTGTGATTGATTCATAGTCTAGTGCTGGGATTATGGGTGTGAAGCCTACATACAGTGTAAGGGACAGAAAGAGTCTGCTCTCGCACTCTTCCCTTTTTTGCTTTTGTTGCTTTTGCTGTTTTCCGCTACTATGAACTGTTGCCCTCTGCCATGTGCCACTCTGCCTTGGAGCTAGCCGAGTATGGACTGAAACTTCCACAAACTGTGAGCTAAATAAACCTTTCCGTCTTTAGTTTTGGGCATTGGGTATTTTGTCTCAGCAACAAGAGAAAAGTATATGACAAGACACAGTATATGAAATAAAAATATGTATCACCTGAAATCACACTGATGTCAGTCAGGGGTGGAAAACATTTATTAAAATGGAATAGTTTATTAAGATAATTCTTTTTGTTCATGCATCTCTTAAAACTATCTCTTCTGGTGAAGTATGAATTGCAGTTTGGAAAGTCCACTTGGTACCTTGGTTCACAAACTTGATTCTTTTCATGATTCTAGTCTCAAACTGAGTTGGACGAGAACCAAATCCAATTCTGTGGTTAAGTTTAATGTTGACCTTAAGGGAAAATTTGAGTTGGTTCTCATTCAGTTTGGTTTCTGACCAGAATCATGGAGAGAATTGAGTTCATAAACCGAGGTACCACTGTAGTGGAAAACACCGTTTCTTTTTTTTTCTTTTCTTTTTTTTTTTTTTGAGACAGGGTCTTGCTGTGTAGCCCAGGCTGGCCTTGAATACATGGCAATCCTCCTGCCTCAGCCTCCTGAGTGCTGGGATTACAGGTGTGCACCACCACGCCCGGCATAAAAAACACTGTTATTAATACATAGTTCTGTCCTAGTCACCCTCTCTACTATTGATAAGTATTAGGGAAGACATGATGAAAAGTTCCCTAAAAAATGGAAAGATGACATGTACCAAATGAAAATGTAGTATGGGAGAGCAGTGCTCTTACATATGGTATAGTTAATAAAATAATCTTTTTCTTTGCCTGTGGGATTAGTGTGGAGTATGGAGTCAAGGGAATCCAGGTGTGTGTGCGTGTGTCTGTGTACTTGGGCACATTACTTCATTTCTCTGAGGTTCTTCATGTTTCAAATAGGTTAAAAAAATACCTTCTTTGAATGATTGTTGTTAATGTCATTGTGTAATCATGAAGAGACTTAGAACAGTGCTTTGTCACATGAAGTGGATGGATAATAAATCAGACAGAGAATTTTAGCTGCTACTATAAACATGAAGGTTAAAGACTTTTAGAACCAATTGCCCTGAAGAAATAATATTATGTGATATCTTTAAATGTATTAAATTGGGCCAGACATGGTGACACATGGGGAGGCTGAGGCGGGAGAATTGCTGTGAGTTCAGACCAGTATGGGCTACATAGTGGGTTCAAGGCCAGCCTGGACTACATAGTGAGATTCTGTCTCAAAACAAAACAAAACTCCCCTAAAATGTATTAACTTGGGCTGGGTACTACTGCAAGGAATTTTACCTCTGTATTAGTTCAGTTTCTTAATGTTCAATATTTATGACAGTTTCATACTCAGTGATAGTAATTTATTATGGAATAATTTTTCTCAGATCGATGAAGTTCCTACCAGTGCTACCCTAGATTTACTTATATACCTGGTAGAATTTACTGTCATAGAAATGAAGTATGTTTAATGACACTTAAGCACACATAAACAAAAAGTGCCCTAGATTACTATGATTTCACAGCACCCACATTTAGGTTTTTTTTTTTTTTTTGTACTGGGAATTGAACTCAGGACCTTGTGCTTGCCAGGCAGGTGCTGTGCTGCTGAGCTATATCCCCAGCCCACATTTAGGTTTTGATCCATGTGAACCTCACAGCTGAATTCTTTTTTGTTAACTTTAGTAATGGTAAGTTTGAAGTGTAGGCATCGGAATCTAGTTGACCCAAATTTCCTATCTCCAATCATAGAATGTAATTTGAGCCAGATTATATTTGAACATGATAAAGCAGATGGGGAGAGCAGTTAGAGTTACCAAAAGTTGAACTCAACTTTGTACCCCAGGGGACCTGGGGGAGGAGAGTGGAAAAAGAGGAAACTTCCCAGCATAATGGAAGGTCTTGTTTGGGACCACTTCTCCTAGGAATTAAAATTTAGTAGGTGACAATTTTCTGAAAGAGAATCATTTCCCTAGTAGGATTCAGAAAAATATATTTCTTGATATTTCCAGTGATTTTCATGCTCTTGTACTAAAATACATAACCATTCTTTTTATTTCAGTTCTGCAAGTACACGTTGAGAGCCTGCTGTGGGTATGGCGAATATGTAGGGTACTACAAGAGAATACAAAGATGATTGATAGAGTTGGACGTCAGCGTTCTATAGTGTTTCTTGCGTACAGCAGATTACATTATAGAGAGTGTGTGCCTTTCAAAAGGCGCAGGGACACGATAAAGGTATGAATAGGTGAGGGGAGTCGTATTTTCAGGGAACGAGCAGAAGCAGGAAAGCTGCTATTTGGTATAGGTAACTTTAATAGGCAAATATTCCTTGTTGAAGTTACTCCAGGCTCAAGAATGTGCAGAAGAGACAGTGTAGAATCAGTGTATGTGGGAGACAGAATGTACTTTAATTTTGTGTTTTGAGACAGGGCCTTGCTATGTAGCTCTGGCTGGTCTCAAAGTCATGGTGATCCTCCTGCCTCTGCCTCCAGAGTGCGGGGATTACAAGTGTGTGCCACCATGCCTGGCTTGTCCTTTAATTTGTAGCAGGGTATTAATTAGCGTTCCTGTCGCAGGCACGAAATACCTGACACTCACGATTTAAAAGAGGAGAGGTTTATTTTGGCTCACAGTTTTCAGAGGATTTAGTCCGTGGTCGGTTGGCTCCAAGGCAGAAACTATATGAAGGCAGTGCTTGACAGAAGAAAACTGCTCATTCCAGGGCAGCCAGGAAGCAGAGAAAGGAGGGAGGCACTGGGGACAGGAATACACCCTTCCAGGTTATACTCCCAGTGAGCTGCCTCTTCCAGTCAGGCCCCACCTCATAACAGCTATTCAACAGTGAACTCATCAATGGATCAATCCGCTGATGAGTAAGCACCCCCGTGATAACAGGCAGTGAGGCCGGAGAGGAGAGGAGAGGAGAGGAGAGGAGAGGAGAGGAGAGGAGAGGCAGATCTGGCTGTGGTGTACCAGGAGAAGGCCTTGACTGACTGAATTCCCCTTCCCCTTCCCTTTCCCTTCCCTTTCCTTCCCTTTATTTTTCTTTTCTTTCTTCCACCACCTCCTCCTTTTCCTTCTCCTCTTTCTCTCCCTCTCCCATTCCCTCTCTCCCTCTCCCCCGCTCCCTCTCCCTCTGCCTCTTCCTCTCCCTCTCTGTCTCTCTGTCCCTCTCTCTTTCTCTCTCTCCCTCTCTCCTCTCTCGACAGGGTCTCGCTATGTACTTCAGGCTGGCTTTGAATTCACAGTAATCCTCCTGCCTCAGCCTCCCAGGTGCTGGAATTACAGGTGTGTGCCATCACACCCAGTGCTCTTTGACTTTATTGAATAGGCTTCTTTAGATACTGGAATGTGTGAGGTTTGGGGATTAAGAATGGGTTGGCAGTATGGAAGGTACAGAGGTAGGCACAAACTTTCAAGAGATCTGGAGACAAATGAAATAGAAAATAATTAATGGTGCAGTGGGATATAAAGAAGGGAGGCAGTATATTCAAGGATTTGTTTTTCCCTTCCTTTCGCCCTCCTTCCTCTCTTTTCTTTCTTAACTGCATTTCTTTTTCCTCCCTTTCCCTCCCCTCTCCTCTCTCTCTGTCTCTCTGTCTCTCAGTGTCTCTGTCTGTCTCTGTCTGTCTGTCTCTCTCTCTCTTTCCCGATAGGAATGATTTGAATGTTTCTGTAGACTAAGAGGAAGAAGTCGGTGTGGAAGGAAAACCTTAACATGAACTCATAGAAGGAGAGCCTTGGAAGCAGTGTCTTATAAAAGGACAAGGAAAAGGGTATCAGAATGTGTCTTAGTTTTGGCAGGGAGAAGAGATTTGTTTCTCAGAGACAGAAACAAAGGGTAAAAATTCCAAGATATAGAAAAGCGAGCTTGCCTGAGAACTATTCTTAAATAAACAGAAGAAAAGTGATGTTTTACTTCTTGGTGAGAAGAAGCAACTCTAGTGTGGAAAAGGTGTACAGTTGCCTTGTGGTGCTGGGCGTGGTGGCACACACCTGTAATCCCAGCACTCTGGATGCTGAGGCAGGAGGATTGCTGTGAGTTTGAGGCCACCCTTTGCTACGTAGTTCAAGGCCAGCCTAAACTATGCAGTGAGACCCTGTCTCAAAAAACCAAAAAAGAAAAGAGGAAACAAAAACAATTACCTTGTGGAGACTATAATAAGGAATAAAGTTTTCTTTGAGGTTAGAAAAGTGTAGATTTGTTATCTGTGGGGCAGAGGGCGGGGGAGAGGGAGAGAAAGGGAAAGAGAGCAGAGAGAAAGGAGGAAAGAGACCTGAGGTCGGTCTGTTCAGTTTTGCTGAGCATAGAGGCAGATAAAATAGTAAGGTAGAATCCAGAACTGAGAGTCGACTGGATATTCAGAATGAAAGGAGAAAATGAGGAAAGATTGTATGGGAGCAGGGAAAATTGTTTAAAAATAGACCTAGAACTGAAAGGAGTGGGCGCCAAAGGACATTAGAAAGCCAGGCTGCGGCAGGAGGGGGGTGGTGGAAGGGCTGTGAGTGCAGCCACTGAGTGCCTCCTGCTCCTTCCCTCCTCTTGAAAAGTTTCACCTATGTTCATTTCTGTATTTGCATTGTTTATAAAGTTTAGATGATATAAAGTTTATAAAGTTTATTTAAAATAATAATATGATGATATATATTTTTTAAAATTTTATTGCTACATTTCAGGTATACATAATGATCACATTCACCACAGGGAATTTGTACCTGTATGTGATATATCTTGATTCTTCCTTTTTTCCCCATTCTCCTCCCCGCCCTTCAATCCCTCTTGCTCTTATTTACAAAAACTTTGTTTCCATTTTTCCCTTTCTATTCTTTTTTTTCCTTGTCTCTTCCTTCCTTCCCCTCCATTCCCCTTCCCATTTGAACATTTTCTTCCCATTTCCCAACATCTATTATACATTATAGTATATTTAATCAGTAAAAGCAAAATGATATTTTTTTAAGGGTAGAAGGAATACAGTGTATACAATATTCTTTTTAATGGCAAAATTTCATTTTATTTATTTTTACTCAATCACTGTAAACTTTGGCTTTTTAAAGTACTGGTCTTGAACTTAAGGCTTCACACATGCTAAGCACATGCTCCATCTTCACAAGCTGAACCCAGCCCAGGTTTTTTCCTGTTTAAAACAGTACTGTTTACAAGTCAAGCAAGCGTTGAATCAACTCAGAAATCAAAGACTAATCAGATGTGGCCTTGCTCTCAAGGAGCTCACAGTGTACTAGTGCTTGTTGAACAAATAGATTTTTTCTTCGAGTAGTGAAGGGCACTCAGAAGCAATCAGGGAATTAACCTGTGCGTTAGTGGGTGATGGTGATGGTGGTGGTAGTGGTGGTGGTGGTGATTTTGATACTTTCCAGAGCCTGAATATTGATCACAGTTTTAATTTTTATAGTTAATAACAACTAAAAAATGATACACTTTTAATATCTCTTCACGTATTGATTGCTGTCCTAAAGTAATTGGCTGAATATTTTGAATTTATATGGAATTACTATTTATAGAAGGAATGAACAAACTTTAGCTTGTGTGTCTTTTATTATGCTGTTAGCTCTCTAGGGATAATGTTTATAATTAAAATGTATAAAAAGATACTGAAGGTAATTGTATCCTTTTACTACAATTTTTGATCATATCAGTAGCTCTCTGAAGTGTGAAATAATCATGGGCATTTGGTTAATGAATTGTGCATTGTTGGTGTTCATTCATGGAATTTGCTCTTTTATTATATTTGATGCTTCACTTAACAACAAATTTTGCTTTCTCTGTGTTTGATATGTTTTTACCAAATTATTCCTGATTGTATCCATTAATCTTTAGTCGCATTTGACAAAAATAAATTACTGTGATCTTTTAAAGTTACCAGTAATAATTAGATTTTTTTCAGGACATCAAAGTTTTGGGGAAACTATTAGATGTTAAAGGGCTTGTGTAAAAATGTTTGCACAAGCTTTTTGATAAAATACTATGCCCAAGTGTGATTTTGGTAATAGACAAACAAAGATCATAGAGGGAAGAGAAGTCATGGAGTCTTTATAATGAACATTTATTTGCATTCTCATCATCCCCCTTTTCTCGAGAATCAATTTTCATTTGGGAATACAGTATTATTTCATAAACAAAAATATGCACAATTCTCCTCACGTTCTCCTGCAAGTCTCTAGGATCAATGGAAATTGCTTCACTGTTTAACGCCTTTGTGTCTGGTTCCTAGGCGGAAGCGCAGTCCTGAAGCCCAGTTGTGGGCACTTTACTCCCAAGGAAGCAGGGACAAGGAGAATCTGATAAACGTATTCACTTCCTCGGGGCTCTTCAATGTGTTTTCTTTAGTTCTTTTTGTTCTTTTATGTGATTCTACCTGTCTGTTTCCAGAATCACCCAGTACATTTTGGGTTTAAAATTTTTATGTTTCAATTCAAGTTCTAGAGAAGACTACCTCTTTCTGGAAGGAGACATTAAATGTAGTTCTGTTGTTTAAAAATGTGTCTGTGCTTTTAGGTTAGAAATGGTGTCTGGCTAGCAATTCTTGAGTTGCACTATAATTCTTTCAAGACTAAGGTGGTATAGTATAGTGATTAAGGGTACAGCTGTAGAAGTATAATGAAGTGGGGACAAATCATGACTGCATTCTTAGCTCTATGAACTTCAGCAAGTGTCTTAACCTTACAAAGAATCTCACATTTCCAGGGATAAATGGAGAGTAATAATAACATTCTCCCTAAATAAAGGTTTGGAGAAGTGAGAGGTGTGTGCATTACAGAAAAAATGTAAAAAAGGGGAGAGCCTTGGAGACAGTGCATTCTGAGAATTACAAGTCTCTATCATTCAGTACCATCCTACCCCTTTGCCTGAGGGTAGGGGAAAATCCCATTTCAGGAAGTAGAATTGCAGTAAGTTCATTGTTTGTTAGCCACTGCTGATTACACCAGATTACAAATTTCTCTTAAAATTATTCTGAAATTTAATGTAACTTTAATTGGTATAGTGACTTCCTCTGAAAGGGATTGGGCGAGGGAGGACTTGAGAAATCATACTAAGCTTCACCTGAGAAATAAGCCTATGAGACTTACTAAGGCTGATAAGGAAGATAAGAGGCCTGTCAGATATTAATGTGTTCTAACACTACTGCAATTAAAGTAGTTTGCTCAGGGAATAGAAAGATTGGTGGAACAAAACTAAGAGTCTAGAAGTAGTTGTAAATGCATAAAGTTTAGAATATGGCTAAGGCAGCATTTCGAATGTCATTATTCGTTACTTAATGCTGGAGTATTCTGTCTCCTCAATTTATGTATACATATATGTATATGTGTATATATTTTATCATCCTCTATGGAAATTGAGGATTTAACAATAAAACACCAAAGATTATTAGAAAAAGTATATATGAACTTAAAAAAATGGAGTAGGAAACATGTTTTTTAACATGAAACCAAAAAACTATATAGAAAAAAGCCCTTTAAATTTGATTTCATAAAGATTAAAATATCTATGGCAAAAATATAATAAAGTAAAAACATGTGAAACTTGGAAAGTATTTATAACATATCCTACAAGACATAGTTTGTTTCAGATGTTTAATTTTTCCATGTTCTTTTGTTTTGGTATATCTATGATAAACAGTATATATATGGATTCCATTTACTTATTTTTATTTTTTAATACTTAACAAATATAGACTATATCTTTTAATAGAAAAAGTATGCTTATTTGATTTTATGTGCATTTACTTTGTCTTTTTTAACTCCCCATCTTTTTCCTTTTACCTCTTTTCTATCTGTTATATTAGATCAGTTTTGTATCCTGCTCCATTTGCATACCCTCAGCTTGATAGATTTATTTATCTCTACCCTCAAGTCCCAGGGACTTTTTCTGCCACCAAATCTAGGCTTCTGACCTGTTTATCTCATGGACCCTGCAGACCATCTGCTGATACAGCTGGCTCTGTGGCTCTGGTGCTGGTATCCAGGCTGAATCTGTCTGCCTGCATCCTGGCCTTGTCCCAGCAGATAGTCCTGCCTGCAGAGAGTGGTCAGGAGTAGCTTTTCAACCTCCTTGTGCAAGAGGCAGAGCCCTTCTTCAGTCCCAGCATCCAGGTGCTCATCTGGTTTCTTTACCTTTCCTCACAATGGGTAGTTGTTTTCTTCTTGCCATTTATGAACTGAAGTCCTGGTTGACTTTGCCTGTTTGTGGATCCTAAGCCTGGCAAGACAGAAGCATTTGACCTAAACACTCTGCTAAATTTCTGGTTCATGGAGTGTTTGTCTTATTTTTGAGTCAAATGTATCTTTAAAATAATTTTATCTGAATTTGGAGAAGAGAAGGAAGAGTTCAGAGCTGTCTGTGCAAGCCATATTAATCATAATTTTATTTGTAACAATATTTTACAATATTCTCCCCAGTGAGAAGCTGGGGACTGGCTCAAAAAAATGGGATGTACTAAGTTATTGAAAAAAGGTAAATATTTGCAGGGAAAATGGCTAAAATGTGTTGTAGGTTGAAAAAGCAAATTGTGAAGAATTACTCCTAATTTTGTTTTTCAAGCAAAATGGTACATAGATTGTGTCCTTTCATGGGTGTAAGTTTGTGATAATGTATGAGACATTTTAAATAATTAGCCTTGGTTCCCTCTGGACTGTGGCACTAGAAAGCTAGTAGTGTGTTCTTTCGTCTTCTCTTGTTTGGATATGCTTCCTGTCTTCAGACATTGGCTGTTTTTATAGTAACACAGTAAAAAGAGATGTAACAGCAGCAGTTTTCTTATTGTCAGAATAGTGTTACTACAATTGTTATAACAATGCAATTTTGTGACTCTATAATTACATGTATATTTTAGGAACACAAAGTATTTTAATGATATAGTCTAACAACATAGTATCTCTATTAATAGCTTGTCCATTTTCTAATATAAACATAAAAACTGATGCTTAAATAACCAACCTAATATTTTACACTTCTATAAAATGCTAACATTTGCTGTCAGAAAATTCCAGGCAAAGCGCAGGATCCTGGTCATAGAGATTAACAGGGCAGGATTACTTTGCAGCTTTACAAGGGTGTTCTTTTTAGAGAAATTGATCCTTCATATAAAATGTTCAGCCTTTAGGTTAGTACCTTTTTCTTATTAATGCAATAGCTGTCTGAAATCCAAAGTTAAGTGCCTAAAGCTTTTTTAAATAAAGATTACCTCACCTTTCTTTAAACTGTATCCATTTTTCTTCCTGGAGCATGTGGATTTAATACCTATGCTTATGGTACAAATGTACAAAGTATCTTAGGTTTTCTGATTTGTGTGTTACTACCTTGATGACTCTCATAGTTATTTTCTAGTACTTTTGTTTTCTATTAAAAATACCTTAATAATGACATTTCTGAAATTTTATTTTAATGAAATAATTAAAGATATAGTTGAAATGAAAATATAATCTTCAGTGCTATCTGTAATAGTGAAAGTATAACCCAAATGTTCAAAAGTAAGAAATTGAATGAACACATCATTGTAAGCAGTTAATGTAGTACTGTCCATTCTTTAAAAGTGAAATCATAGAAAAAAATATATTGATGTGGAGAAATATTTACAATAAACAGTGTTGAATTAAAAAACCTCTTAAATATACCGTATGACCCTGTTTTTGTAAAAATGTACATATGTGATTATACACATGCATAGAAAATGTGAACGTTTAAACACCCAAATGTCAACTGTGGTTATCTCTGAGTGGTGTAATTACAGGAGAGTTTTATTTTGTTCTCTTTGCTTCTCTGCATTTATTATATTGAGCATGTTTTCATGCATAATAAGATAATCAGTAAAAGGTATTAAAATATACTTCTGTTCTATTTCATGTTGTGAAAGTTAAATGTCGTACCATTTCTCCCCTTAGATTGTAATTACCCCTCTATATTCATCCAACTGTCTTGATTCACAAATTGGTTTAGTTAGAAGTAGCTAGACAGCCTAGCCTCACTGAGGTCAGAAAAGACAAAGCTGTGTTCAGTGCAGACCCCTCACCCTACCTGAAAGATACTATTTCAGCTTGTTAAAAGATGGAATAAAGGTGAGAGGTAGATTTCAAGTTTGACTTTATTCTTCTACTATAACTAATTTTGTTATTCTACCTAGGATTGAGAGTAATTTCACTCTAGATGTTAATATTTTATCACTGAGAAATTCCTGAGACTAGCTACTTGAAGTACTCAATAAAAAATGAAAAATAAAATAATATTGCCACTCTCAAATGTTCTGGTACAAGCTGGGTGTGGTACCTGTAATCCCGGCTACTCTGGAGGCTGAGGCAAGAGGATCATAAGTTCAAGGCCAGCCTAAGCAACTTAGTGAAATCCTGTCTCAGAATAAAAAGTGCTGGGGGTGTAGCTCAGTGTTAGAGCACTTGCCTAGCACCTGTGAGCCCTGGGTTCAATCTCTAGTATTGCAAACCAAACCAAACCAAACCAAACCCACAGCCACAGCCACAACCAAAACCAAACAAAATCTTTTAGTAATATAGCTTACGAGGTGCTTTAATTTGTCAATTTGGCTATAATTTTGGAAAATGGATTTCTGTTTTTGCTCTGGAAGGAGTAGCCTCATTTCTCTCCAAAAAGCCTGATTGGGAAGCTTGATGTCTTGACATTGGAAATAATGGGACAAAACAACAACAACAGCACCACACAACTAGGTTGACTAAGGAGGAGCTTATTTTCATTTTTGATGGTATTTTCTAGAGTTTCTCACATAAATACATGTGAATAATTTTTTAAATGTCCAGGATTGGAAAAGTCAGTTTGAGAACTTGAAAGTGTTATATCTCACTTAAATATTCTGAAATATCCCCCTGAGATGGCTGCCCTAATTCTTAGAGTTGTTCTGTGCCTCACAGAGTTAGTTTGGGAAAAAAGAAAAAAATCCAACTTCACAACACAGCCCAGGAAATTCTCTCTTCATATCACTCTCTAGTACCATCTTCTGCCTTGGAAGGCTGGATTCTTCATTGCTGTGCTCATCTGTGTGGTCCTTCTCCATCACCACCCCTGACCCCCTCAGTCAGAGAAATCTTTTTGGAACATTAATCAGATTTCTCAGAGTAAAACATTTTAATGGTCTCCCTGGCAAGTAGTATAATAGCATTTCTCAAGACATATCTTAGAATTTCTGGAAAAAATGTAGATTTTTTTTTATAGTAAAAAAATAACAAGCACACCCTAGTTCCTTGGAATGGATACTCTGTTACTGAGTACAGTGCTCACTTTCATGCTTCTGTGTCATTGATGCCAATTCTTGTTCTTTCTAATTAGTTGTTTCTAAAACTGATCCAGGACCTATAACCATATTCTCAAAGGTATTTTTCTTTTGAAGTGACCCAGAAATTACGAGAAACAGGGACCCCCCCAGGACAGTATACCAAGCCTTGTTGTGGTTGAAAAGCCCCTTGTGATAGGATCTGTCAGTTCCTCCCGCTGGGATCTGTTTCATGTTGTCCTGTCCTGCACTGCTTTCAGGCCCTGAGTAAGAAGCAGCTCCTGAGTGAGCTGGGCCATTTCAAGCATTTCTCTCTTCTTAAGCTGGTGTTGACCAGTGATACTCGTTGATACTCATCCATTCCAGCTATCGTGATCACTCCTGTGTAGATTCGGCCTTCTGAAGACCCATTCCCAGGGACAGTTGAAACTTCCACCTTGGGTGTGTTATTCCTCATAGAAGTAATTTTGTCACCAATAAACTATTCCTAAAATTTAGTGGCTTAAAAAAACGACAATTTCACTTCATTTCCGTGGATCAGGAATCTGAGTGAACTCAGCTGGGTTCAAGGTCATTGAGTCTCTCACAGGTGGTGCCGCTTCCTAGTGGCTGTCAGGATGTTAGCCGGGCTCACTCAGTTTCCTTGGGTTGTTGGACTGAGGCTGGGTTCCTCATGGCTTGGTGCCTAGGGGCTTCCCTTGGTTCCAAACTCACAAGATGATGTCTTTTGTAACTACAACATAGAAGTGACATGCCCCGCAGGACTGGTGTATTCTGCTCCTCAGAGGAAAGGCACTAGGTCCAATCCATGTCCAGGCACCAGATCACATCCTCAGTGGGGAAAGTGGGGATTGCTGGGGACTTTCTGAGAATTCTGTCTACTACAGCCCGAGGGGCACCCTTAAGCAGGCCCAGGTGAGGAAGCCACGGGTAGATGGGACACTGCAAGTCCTCTCAGTCTCATTTTTCTGCCTTTGCTGGTATAGGCATCTTGAAGCTATGACTGATTTCAGGGTTTAAGAGAGGTACATTTTAAATAATCTGGCTCCAAATGCCATTTGAAAGTCAACTCCCTTGTTTGATCTTCAACAGAAGAAAAAAATGGTCTATTTTAGTGCTGAACGAAGAACTTTGTGTTGGACTTACTAAGGTGATACAGCTTACTGAAACAGTGCATTCTTAAGAGATTTGCAAATGTAATTTTAACTGTGCAACTTGGGGTTTATGTCCTGAATTCATCTTCTAACCTAGAGGAAGTTGCAAGTCCTCTGTATTCTTAAATGTGGCCCCTGTATAACCTCTGTTGCACTTTATTTGCCTCTTTTGAGTTGGCAGCTACATGACAGTCTGGTGTGTGTCTAATTCGTAACAAATATCAGCATTTTCACTTTCAACATTCTTTTTTTTTGCATTAATTTACTCTTTTTTCTGTGTCATTAATTCTTCTAGTACTAAGCTTACTAAGGATTTCTAGTATCTAGAGAATGTTACAGAACTTTCTCTGGCATACTTGCTCAAAAAGAGTAGGCTGGGTCTGTGATACCTGTAATTTCAGTGCCTTTTTACTAGTTATGTAGGCATTAGCAGTTTTTGACCTCGAATCAAAATTTTATACTTTTCTTTCCACAGCTTCCAAATATTTTGTCCTTTTAAGTCAAGGGAATTGCCCTGTTTTATATGACATTTGGATACGATATTTAATCTGTTGAAAGACCCTTTATAGAAAAGACCCTTTGATATTAAATGTAATAAATGGCTCTGAATTGAATACACGCACAGGTTCTTCCTTTTGAGCTTTATGAGCCCAAACTGTGCCAATTGCATATTCTCTTTGTAATTGGCTTCCATGATATTCTCTCATTCCCCAAGAATATGTCAGCTGTGGAAATTCCTCTTGACTTGGGGTTGATGTGTACTGTGGGCATTGTGAGGTTTCGACTTTCATTCCTCAACCAGTGTATGACATTTGTAGTACTGCTGGTCATGTCCAGTCCTGATGAAGCAGGGGCGTCTCTGCAGGAAAAACACAAAACAGAACGGGACAGGGCAATATGTAGAATTGACCTATCTTGGCGCAGCCTGAGTTATTCCAGGGTATTTTGTTTCCTTTCCTGTGGATACTCTGTATTGTGTTCATTTGTCCTGGAATTTATATTTCCTTATAAATTCTAAAGTATTGTTATGTTCAAATGTTTTAAATTAACCTACAAACACCTCAATATTAAAAATCATTCTTTTACTTAATTTTGTTGTGGTGTGTTGGATAAATCTTCCCCTTTCTGTACCCACTTTAACACTGCCCCAGACACATTTCCAAATATGAATCAGCACACAAAGGAGGTCTAATCTAGACTTAACAAAATGCATGAGAGCAAGTTAGAGATAAGGGGCTGGAACAGATCTGGGCTGTCATAGGGAGAGATGAGCGTGTTTTCCACAATGCTTTGTAGTGATACTCAGTGAACTCTACGTGGAAAAGGTGGGTGCCAGCCTCTCTTTTGACCCCCTAAACACACCAAAGTATGTTATTCCCAGGAAATTGTACTGTGATATTTTCTAGTTGTGATTCATTCACAGTTTAATATGCTTCTAGTTCTGGCTTGACTTTCCCCCCAGGAAGAGTCTAAAAATCTCTTCATTATAATATAGACAGTGTGCTGCACTTTGAATACAAATTTATCCATGTTCAGACTAATTTTTCTTGTGATTGTCTCTACCCTGGAGAAGTGCCTTTAATGAATTACATACAAATTGTGTAATTTAAGAAGTTAATTTGGTTTTCTGGTTACACAGGACTAAAAACAGCCCTTGTAGAAAGAGATGATTTCTCTTCAGGGACCAGCAGCAGAAGCACTAAATTGATCCATGGTGGTGTGAGATATCTTCAGAAGGCCATCATGAAGTTGGATATTGAGCAGGTAATTGTGTATGCTGGTTGTTAAACAAAAATTGCAACTATGCTTTTTCTACCCAATTAAATCAGGCTGTTTAAAAATGGCTTTTAACATTTCTTCCTCTTGGAAATACTTATTTTGTGTATGGTGCTGGAATGTCTTTCAGGAGAGGTGTGTCAGTTCTTTCCTGTAGTATTATGTTTATGGGTAATCAGGGGCCTTTTCTACACAGGCATGTCAAAGTAGCAGATTTACAAAATCGCTTTTGGATGTGTTACGTTTTAACAATTATGATTGGGTTTTTGCCAGTGGCCACCAAATTGCTCCTTCACAAGCAATTTCAGGGGAGCTGTGTTGCAGTGCAGGAGGAGTGCCAAATTGATCCTCTTAACTACCACCGCAATCATACCCTCATATCATCACTGACATATTGTTAAGGAAAAGATGATCTGAGTCATGCTTTTCCTGTGTCACACTTTATTGTGTCCAGTCTGCCACCATTTGAAAACTGCCAAGGCAGTGTAGAAGATGACATTTCCCAGAGGGGTAAAAAAGATCAGCTACATTCCTTATCTGCTTTTCGTACATGAAAAGCACAGCAGCACTGACTTGACATTGTCAAGTTTTGAATCTGTCTCGCCTTTTTTTTCTTGACAAGTCAGTTTTGAATCCGTCCCCTTTTCTTATGTTTCTCTTTGGCATCGTGATGGATGTAAAGAAAACAGCATAGATAGAATTTAGCATCAGCTAACTTATAATGTGCTGTGGATTATTTATTCAATATCTGTGAACCTTAGACTTCTCATTTATAAGATTAGTATAATAATAATAATGATAATACTGGTTCTTTAGAGAGTCATAAAGAGGATCACAGGGGTTAAGACAAAAGCTTTTTTTAAGTAATCTGAAATACTGTGCAACTGCTATGCATCATCTTCCCTGGGTTTAGTGAAGGCACGAAGGAAACTTTTAGCATGAATTTGAACAACGTTATTTCTTACCTGGAGAAAACATTATGAAGAATTGAGAAAGGGGAGCATTACAGAGAATGTAAGATAAATGGTTACAATAATCTCAGAACTCAAGTCAGGAAAATATCTTACACCTGGGAACTCTGACAGCATGTTTTTCTCCTATGCAAATACAGTTATGGTTTCTAAAAAATCTTTGAGGTTGACAGCATGATGTATTATTAGAAATTTGATTAGGCGGGAGCTATCCTCACTCAGAGGTAGAAGGTTTCTGTGTATCAATCAGTTGCCAGGGTGTCTATTTGCCATTTGAAAATATTATGATATGTTACTGCCAAACTAATTTTCTCTGTTTTGATGTTCAGTATAGGATGGTAAAAGAAGCCCTTCATGAGCGTGCCAACCTACTAGAAATTGCTCCCCATTTATCAGCCCCACTGCCTATAATGCTTCCAGTTTACAAGTAAGCCTTTGGTATCACCTTTTTCTTATTCAATTGCCTGAGGTCAATGGAAAAACACAGTTTTAGTAGAAATAATTCCTCAGTGTGTATTTCTTAATATGATTGTAATGAGCCCTAACTTTTAATCCTTTTCAAACACTTCCATTGGTATATTTAAAAGTGTGGATTTTCTTAAATACTCTCTATGGACCTATCTCTAGGACCAGATCTTGAAGGCAAAGGAGATTGTGTGCTGTATTTATTAGTAATACCTTACTATAGTTTCTTAATGTATATAGATGAACAGCTTCATTTGTACTGAGGAATAGGAGGGCTAGGAACGTAGAAACCCAAAAAGGATCCTGCTGTACAATACGAACCTGCAGGATAACAACTGAAAACCCAAACTATTTTGGGTCATTTTTAGTATCCAAGTGAACTAAAACTGAAATTTGGCTAGATGTCAGATTATAAAACCCAGTTAGTTTCCTAATGTTGTTAAAGCTACCCATGAGGGTCCCTTAAGTTGTAATACAAGTACAATAATGTGAAGTGGATTTTGTAACTCTTAGCCACATGAGTATTGTGGTGACTTTAAATAAATTTTATAATTTTGTCACTGTTTTGCCACAGATTCCTCGGGACCTCTTAAGTCAGTGATTCTTAGCCCTGGTGCACATTACAAAACCTAGCCCCTCATCCTATTCTGGTTAAATCAACCTCCGGACATTTGAGGTCCAGCCGTCAGTATTTATTTTTAATGTACCCCCAAGAATTCTAATATGCAGCCAGGATGAGAACATTAGAGAAGATTGATTTAAAATCTCACTGATTCATTTATTTGTGTACTCCACTAGACTGGTGTCAAAATCAGTTATGCAGGGCTCTTGTTTCTTTTGCAGTCCACTTCTAGGTATGCTTTGTTTTCCATAGTAAAAAGTTTCTTGTAATTTAAGGTATCATTCTATAATGTTACACTCTGTTTCTGAGGAAACTTTCCCCCCATTTATGCTGTAGGTGGTGGCAGCTACCTTACTACTGGGTAGGAATCAAGCTATATGACCTGGTTGCAGGAAGTAATTGCCTGAAGAGCAGTTATGTGCTCAGCAAATCGAGAGCCCTTGAACATTTCCCCATGCTCCAGAAGGACAAACTGGTGGGAGCAATTGTCTACTATGATGGTACGTGATGCTTTTTACGTGGTATTTTTCTCTCTTTCTGTGACTCCTTAAAATATATTGTGTCCCTTATAATATGCTTTTAATGAAGTAGTTTTGCATTCTTAATTTTAATGCTAATCTTACAAAACATACAAACATGTACGCACATATACACATTCACTGTTTTCTCTAGTACTGGCTGAAAAACTTCCCCTAATATTTTGTTTCTAATATTACTTGTTTTGTATATTCTTTTTCTTTTTTGATTTCTACTTGGGTCTCATGGTTGGTTTGGACTGTGTCTCATTGTTATGAATTTGGGCCTCACCTGTATGCCATTTATTTTGTTTTATTTTGCCAGTGAACACTTGCCTTATGAATATATTACAGTGGTGAAAGCAGCTGAGGATCTGTTAAGTTCTCTAGATGAAACCTCTATTTTCAAGGAGTTATAAACTTAGGGAAAAATGCCCCTTGGGCTATAATTGACATGTTTGTATTTTGCATAGGACACATTCTTGAACGTATAATTTATAATTTATGTGGTTTAACAGCATTGTTAAACCAAACCCTTAGGTTTTATTGCTTATGTTACTGCTGTTAGGTGTTTTCCTGTTTTTTTTTTTTTTTTTCTTTATGTGGGTACCAGGAACCGAACTCAGGACCTCACGCTTGCCAGGCAGGCACTTAAGCTGCTGAGCCGTATCACTGGCCCCTGTTAGATGTTTTCTAACAGTGACGTTACCTAGTGTCCGTTTACCTTGTGTCCAAGGTGAATTCTGTTTTGTATATAATATAATTTTGCACACTTTAATTAGGAGGAACTAAACACTTAATGTATCTCCTGATCATGAAACAGTACAAAGCAAAACAGCCAAAGCCATTTGTGAAATTTTACTAATTATCCGAAGATACCCATTTGTAAGGAAATGACTAGACACAGGTAATTGTACCTGTTCAGAAGGTCTTAGAAGTTTTGTGACAAAGGACATCTTAGGCTCTGTATCTCATCCCTCAGCCCCCCATTATGTGGTCTTTTGTATTTGGTGTTAGATAACTGAAGTCTTAGTACAGCGCTTTCAGTGATAATAAATAGCCGGCTGCAGCACGTGTGCCACAGGTTCGCCACCACTCTCTTAGCATGAAGAAGTTTTGTTGTTGTTGTTGGAGGAGACTTTGATATTTATACTTCATATTATGGGATGTCCTCAAGGCTACCCTTATCTTTTTTTTTTTTTTTTTTTCCCTTTCCAATATTACATTTCTGAATCGATTCAGCTGTTTGTCAGTTGGGCTTTCATACATAAATGCAAAATGTATATGTGAAGAAGGGGCATTGGGGACCAAACTCAAGAAAATGTCCTAGGAGCAACAATATTAGAAAAATGTTAAGGGTCTTAGACAAACATTAAAAGCTAGAAAATTAACAGTTTGCAGTGCCTTCCAGCATCTAAACACCACAGGGGGGCTACTTAACTACTTTTTTGGTGCCTTTGATTGAGCCTACATGTTAAAGGACAGCCTTCACTGTGAATTTGCTTTCTCTGCATCAGACCCTTAATGGTAATCCATTGTAGCTTATTGGGTGATTATAGTAAAAGAGGTTTTTGGTCCAGGAGAAGTAAGAAGGTGTTCTGTAAATAGCATCCTGCCCATCCCAACATGGAAATGTTTGTGGCCTTTGCCTCTTATTACTCATCCTTTCTGCACATACAGTACTCAAATTCTTCCTCATTTTTTACATCATTCAATATGTCAGTCATTAATTTTATTTATTAGCTTTTGCATATATGAATTGCTTAGTGAAGACTATTAGCGGATATCATACCTCAGTTTGTGGCTATCTTGTGTTTGTTATTGTTATGAATTACAGATTCTTTTGATTCTGCATGAAATGAAGGGAAATCTATGTTTTTCAATGCAGAACTATTACTGTAGTAAAGAGGAAGAATTTCTTTAATCTAGAATTGATTTTTATAGCTAGTTATAGGTTGTAAAATTATGTTTAGTGAAGATCATTGAAAAATAATTTCAAATTGCTATTTAGAAATTGGTTATAAAATCTTAAATCTTAAACTGAAGGAGTGGAAATAATTCTGTCCTGATCATTTGACATAAATTATTTGCTTTTTCACATTGTTCTGAAATGGCACAGGCCTATGTCATGCTTGAGGTTAGGCAAAACAACAATGTGAAACAGTATGGTTCTCTGGTTTCACAGTTATATTCACAGATTGAGACAACTTGTGTTTTATGTAGTATGGTGTGATGAGCAAATTAAATATCAGCGTAGAACTAAGGTGGAGAAGAAGAGGTAGGTAAAGGAATGAAATGCAGTTAATACATGCTCAGAAAAAGGGAAATGCCTTTTTCTTGACCAGAAAAATATTTCAAAGTAGATCAGAGAGAAAAATTACCTAAATTTCATTAACCATTGCAAACATATGTGTAAACATTGTAATTTATAAAATAAACCTTTCTTAATAATACAAAAGTACTATTTATAAATAACCACTAGGAGAATAAGTAACAGTTATCCAAATGGGTTAACCATGAATTCAGGGTACTTGAATTAACTTTCAAAAATATTTAAGTTCATAAAACATTACCTGTTATACAGCTGGGTGTGGTGGTGCATGCCTATAATCCCAGCACTTGGGAGGCTAAGTCAGGAGGATCACTGTGAGTTCAAGGCCAGCCTGAACTACATAGTGAATTCAAGACCAAGACCAGACCAGCCTGAGCTACATAGTGAGACCCTGTCTAAAAAAAAGAAAATCCATTATAAAATGAACAGAAATAAGAACTTTTATAATTCCTATCTTCGGAGAATCTTGACTCTACAATGTCTCTATAAATAATCAGATAAACTTTTAAATACTACCAGAAGTTTTTCTAACCAAAGTTTCGCTAACACATATTAATAATTATTATACAGTTACTTCAGCACCAGAGAAAAGTGAAATGTAATCGTGTAAAAATATAGTGAGACAGAGCAGTAAACATTGCCATGAACTTAGTCCAAGGGTTTAGACAACAATTTAAGATCCCTTCAACATAGAGATTTAGGGGTCTAAGATGTTCTCTTTGAAGTACAAAATGTACAATTATCAAAAGATTTTTCTTAATTACTCCAAAGCACATCCTAAATAAATTCTGATTGCTGTTGGATATGATTAAGGGAAACTGTTTCCCCACAAAAATTCATAAAGGTAGTAGAATAAACTCTGTACCTTTTGGCATAATATAGTTGCTGTTCTTTGTATGGCAGAAGTTTGATCCACTGTCACACTTTATTATTAAATGGTAAAAAACAAGCTGACACATATGGAGGAATAACTTCTATCTTTTAAAAACACAGAGTCAAAGTTAATTTTCTCAGAATCCATATGAAATGTAAGTGATGAAGTGACATGCCAGGTTTTTCCTCCAGTTGTGTTTTCTTCTTATGTTATATTAGAGAAGACAGAGTCAACTCAGCAGCCTTCTGACTGGGACATGTCCTAGTGTTTTCTTTTCTTTTTGTCTTTTTGAGACAGGGTTTCACTATGCAGTTCAGACTGGCCTTGAACTCACTTTGTAGCCCAGGCTGGCCTCAAACTCGCAGCAATCCTCCTGCCTCAGCCTCCTGAGTGCTGGGATTACAGGCGTGTGCCACCATGCCCAGCCTCCTAGTGTTTTCTGTCTGGTCCCTTGCCCCTTTCTTGTACAGACCCACTTAACCATGGCCATTACCACTGATGGAGAGGGTGGTTCCAAGTAGAGAGTGGACACCTTCCCAAGCTGGCAAGAAGTGTTTAAGACGTGCTGTGTGAATCAGCTTGTGTGGAGGGGTAGCTAGTTTCCTCAGGAGCTTATTTTGTGTCCTTCTACCAACTCTACTTTAATCTACCAGTTCTTACAGTGAATCTTCGTTGCCATTCTAGTTGGATTTCAGTCATCCAATCCAGTGCACAGAATATGATATATAATTAAAAATTGTTAAATATTTAAAACATTAAATAACTCCAGAAGGTGGAGAACAAAATTATAGCTTTAAATTCTTCCTTTCTGCCAGTCAAGACATTGACAGAGAGAAATGTCTGTTATTTTATACCCAATAATGCTTGTATTTCTTATGCACATATGAAAATAGTGACCTACAAGAAATTACATTGGCTTTCTTAATGTAAATAAAAGTTGGTTCCATTCATGTTTCAAAGGGGGAATTAAAGCCCAGCATTCACTAGAATATTCGTTTTTATTCCAATCTAAAACTCATAGCATACAAATAGATGAGTTCAGCTCATGAGAGAGCAAAGCCAATTTAATCTCTGGCTCCCCTGAGGTAAATGTCGTTCACGGTCCTGCCCCCACCCCAACCTCAGCTATAATCCCTGGCTCCTGGAGGTACAAATGCACCGAAGTGAGGAAAATTCTGCAGCAGGCTATAATGATCCAAAATGACAGGGACAGTAATGACAATGAATTTCATGTCTCCTAGCCATGAGCTGGAGATGCTTGACTAGGCTGACTTATACAATTAAATTGTTACAGGTGCAGCAGGAGCTGCATTTAGCTGTGTGCTTCAGGGAATGATGCCTCTGGCAAAGACACATTGTGGAATCCAGGCTCTTTTTTGTTAGGAACAAACTATTACCCTTCAGGCATGCACTCGAGATTGTACACTTTAATAAAAGAAATCCTAGGTTAAAGACAACTCTTTAGAAGTGTTGATTTTATGTACTTTGAAAGCTAAGATAAATCAAGTAATCAATATCACAGAGGTAATTTTTTTAGGCTTATGTTTTCATTTTTGTTTTTTTCATTGAATTCCTGGGACATATTCAAATCTAAAGATGATGCCTATGATCCTCATTTACACTATTTATAAATATAGTTGTGGAGCTAATTGTGTGTTACCTACTTTAAATCAGACAGACACATTGCTTTTTTTTTTCAGACTAATAGATACAGATTTAATAGATAACTGAAAATTGTGGATTTACAAACAAAATAGCCATGCCATTTGCAAGTGTAGGCTACTTGCAAATTCATGCAGTTAATTCTTGTTGTTAATTGGAATGGTATCTCCAAAATGGAGTTTATGAGCCTCAGGAATGCAGAGGTCTCCACTAGATTGTAGGGAGAATGCATTAGAACTTCTACTTACATTATTTTTATGAAATTCTTTATAAATGTGACTTGTATGTGGTTCAAATGTATATAAGTAAAGTGGTATATGTGTTAATTTATAAATAAATATACCCATTGGGGATATATGCTGACATTTCTTTTATCTTTGAGATGCTCAGTCTCAATTTAAACATTATTTTTTGGGCACTTGATTGGTAATTTGTCATTTTATTTCTCTGATAATCAGCTAATTATTGGCTAATTTAATGTTTTCAAAATCAATGTATAGAACAAGAAGAAAAATTCCTCTGGAAAGATAAACATTACCAAATCTCTTCCTTTATTTCCTAAGGTCCAGTTTCTATAAACTTTGATTGAGGTGGCTTAAAAGAAATAAACAAAGCTAATGTATAAGAGGGGATATTATCTTGGGGTCCTCCAGGTTATCAGAATTTGGCACAATACATTAAAAACTTATGTAATTTTATTTTAATCACCATCTTAATTATAAATGCGTTAAGTTCTGTTTGCCTACAATTCCCAAAGCTCCTACCATTTTTATATCATTATTATGCAAACCAAAGTTTAAAATTATTAAGTATTGATAAAATATAGGATAATAGATAGAACACATATATAAGTTATACAACTTAGTTGTATAGATCCTGGGATCTACAACCAGCCTTCAAACCTGGAATATTGCCAATAGGTTGAAGCTCTTTGTGGCTATTCTCCATTTCATCTTTCTGTCTCTTCCTTAGATATTAACTGTTATTTTGAATTTGTTTTTTTTATATGCGGATACCGGGAGTCCAACTCGGGACCTCACGCTTGCCAGGCAGGCACTTATGCTGCTGAGCTGTATCACCGGCCCTTGAATTTTATAATTAGAGTTCTCTCTCCTTTTTTGTGTTACACATTTTTATTGTAATAATTTATTACAATAAATTGTCATTTTATTTCTCTGATAATCAGCTAATTATTGGCTAATTATTTTATTGAAATAATTTATTGTCTAGTGTTCAGGGTTTGTTAAAGTAGTATGTAGTGCATTATATAAGTTGATATAAACATTTGGGAAAGCAATTGGGCACACACAGTAAAGCCAAACATACATGTACCTTGTGATACAGTAATTTTGTTACTAGGTATAAGCCCTAGAAAAATTCTTACATGTACCAGGAGATATTTACAAAATGTTCATTGAAGCACTGGGTATAATTTCAAAAACGTAAATAACACAGTTATCTGTCAAAAGATGAATAAGTAACTATGTTCTATTCACACAGTGAAGTAAAACAGCATTGAAATGGAGTGAACTACAACTAAATTGAACAACACAGATAAATCTTAGGAAAATGATACTGTACATGGGTTGATAAATTGCCTCATAATTCTAAATACTATGCTCAAACTAGAAAGCTGTTTTCCAAATTATGGTGATATAATTGAAACAATCAGACATGTGGAAGTAGATGACTCAGGTTTATAAACTTAACTGCGTTTTGAGCCACATGTTGGACATCTATAAATTTAGACTTACAGTACTAAACATACAAGCCATTTTGAGGTTTAATTGAACTAAATGTGGTGGTGCATGCCAGATATGGTGGTGCACACCTCCAGTCCCAGCACTCAAGAGGCTGAGCCAGGAGGATTGCTGTGAGTTCGAGGCCAGCCTGGGCTATATAAGTGAATTCAAGGCCAGCCTGAACTGCATAGTAAAACCCTGTCTCAGAAAGACCAAAAACAAAACAAAACAAAACAAAACCCCCCAAAAAATGATTTTAATCTTGATTTCCTGTCAGCTTTCTCATTGTATATCTCCTCTTGTTTTCTGTGAGTTACATAAATGAAGCTGACATTATTGCTCTTATAGCAGGTATTTTTTTTTTTTTGCCCTCAAATGCTGCCTTTTTGCTGTTCAGTGTATCTGGATACCAACTAATGCTAAATGAAGTTTGACATGTACCCCTAAGAAACAAAACTTATAAATTGTGGCTTCAAAAGAAACCTGAATAAATAGGACACATTGTGTCCACCCAGGCTAATATCCAACATATGCTTTAGCTTCCTGATGAGGAGATAGAGCAGAATGGCCCCCAGGAAACTTCACAATTGTTTATTGCTCACTTGACCAGCATATTTCAAATACCAGGCTTCCATTGTTCTAAAATCAGTTTAAAAATCAAAAGCACACAGTAGTCGATTTGATTATGTAAATAGTACTTATCCATATTGTACTCTGTATATAAAAGCTTAAAACCTATGCTGAAAATTCACTAGTACTGGGAAATATATAAAGTTGTTTGAGCAAATAGTTCTGGTAAGTTCACAATAAACTAATCTGTTGCTCAATTGTGTCTGTTAAAAAATGCAGGATCAAAGGCAAAAATTATTGCAGTAAAAATCTCTACTTTTTCTCCCAATTTGCTCACTCATCTAAAATACTTAGGGAGCCAAAAGTATTAAAGATTAAATTGTGAGCTAGCAGATTTTGAAAGTGTTTACTGCATGTATGCCACATATTTTGCCAACACATGGTCTCTACTACCAAACATGTTTTACGTTTGTGTAGCTGAGTATGGTTTTCAGAACATTTTTTCCATAAGTTATCACAGTCAACTCAGCTCTCTATGTATGGTGGGATCAGATATTATGACCCTTATTTTATAGAGAGGAAGAGGAAATATAACTAAATGTCTGGATCATTTTGGATATATGAAAATATAAAATAATGTATTTTGGCTAAAAAATAACTTTACGAAATAAAGATTATTATATCATTCCTCCTTTCTGCTACCATTGGTTTTTAAGTTTGTCACATACTTTAAAAAAAATGACCAAATAGTTCAACAAAGTAGGCACATTTTTATTATGGAAAGTTCAAACATATATAAAAGTTATGAAAATAATAAAATTAACTTGCATTTTCAACACTTATAAACTCATGGCCTGTAGAGCTAATAAATTCAGCAAAATGGTAAGATATAAAATCAACACACAAAAATCAGTACCCAGTGATGGTCTCAGTGGGAAAATATCAGGAAAACAATCCCATTTTTGATAGCTTAAAAAAGTGAAATACCAAGGAATCAAGCTAACCAAAGAAAATTGTGGTATGTTGAAGTGAAAACTGTGGTACCCGAAGGAAGAGATTGAAGAGGACTTTTGTTTTTTTTTTTTTTTTTTTTTTTTTTTTTACTTCCTATTATCTTTTATTTTGCTCTTTATTTATTTGAGTTTCTTATATAAAAGAAACCATGCAATATTTGTGTGTCTGATTTATTTCATTTAACATTATTGTCTCAAGTGCCTCCATTTTCTGTATTTCTTTATTATACCCATCCTAGTAGGTAGGAAGTGGTAGCTCATTGTAGTTTTGATGTGACTTTCCCTAGTGACTAGTGAGGTTGGATTTGATTTCACATGTTTATTGATATTTGTATATCTTCTTCAGACCTCTGTCTGTTCAACCCTTTGTCCATTTTTAATTGGATGGTTGGTTGTTCAGTTGTAGTTATTCTTTATTTTGGATAGTAAATCCTTTATTTTGGATCCATGATTTGCAAATATTTTCTCTCATTCTGTGAATTATCTTTTCACTCTCTTGATAGTGTTCTTTGATATACAAAAGGTTTTAATTGTGAGAAATTCTATTTTTGTGGTGGTTGTTGCCTATACTCTTGGTGTCATATTTAAGAAACCAAATCCGAATCCAAGGTCATGGTGATTTGTCTCTGTGTCTTCTTCTAAGGTTTTTCAGTTTTAGCTCTTACATTTAGATATTTGATGAATTTTTAGTTATTTTTTGCATATGATAAAGGAGTCCAACTTCATTCCTTTGTATGTGGATATGCAGCTTTCCTCCAGCACCATTTGCCAAAGAGACTTTTCTTTCTCCATGGAATGATCATTGCACCCTTGTCCAAAATCAGTTGAAGCTGGGTGCAGTTAGCATGCATCTGTAATCTCAGCTAGAGAGAAGCTGAGGCAAGAAGATCTTTTGAGGCCAGGAGTTCAGGGCCAGCTTGGGCAACATGGTAAGACACAGTTAAAAAAAAAAAAAAAAAAAAAAAAAGCATCAAATCAATTGACAGAAACTGGGGGTATAGTTCAGTGGTAGAGCATGTGCTTAACATGCATACAGCCCTGGTTCAATCCCCAGCACCAATAAATAATCAATTGACCATAGATATGAAAGTTTATTTCTGAACTTTCAATTCTATTCCAATGGTCTGTATGCCTGTTGGCTTATTTCATTGTTCTGTATGCCAGTACTACACTGTTTTGATTATTATAGCTTTATTGCAAGTTATGAAACTCAAAAAGTTTCCAACTTTGTTCTTCTTAAAGATTGTTTTGGCTATTCTGGGTCCCCTGAAATTACATAGGAATTTTAGGGTGTGTTTTTCCATTTCTGCAAAAGAAACCATTGGTTTTGATGGGGACTGCATCAAAACTTTTGGTCAGTTTGGGTCTTCCAACCAACATCGCATGTCTTTCCATTTCTCAGGTCTTCTGTAATTTCTTTCAGCAATGTTTTGTGGCTTACAGTGTACAAGTCTTACACCTCAATTAAATTTATTCTTTTCCATTTCCTTTTCTGTGCATCCTAACAGTTCATTAGCAAAGTACTGTAGTAACCTAAACTCATTTCTTACTATGGAAGTGGCAGAATTCAAAAGAGCCTACTGATGGAAGTAAGAATAGAAAACCTCAACGATAAGGTATGAGGGAATCAATGCCATAAAGGAATTCTATCTAAGATGTTGTGAAGTACATCAATTCAATTATACATTTTCTGTGTGATTTCACGGCCCTGAACATTTACTCTGTGCCATGCTCTGAGCTGGAGGTAGTACTGAGTCACTCATAACCTCTATTTCCTCAGACCTAGTAGTGCTGCAGACAGGAAGAACCATTTTAAGACACTGATAAGCTATACCTTAGTTTCATCAGCGGTGAAATAGGGATGATGGTAGCACAACCTCCTAGGTTTGCAGTTAAGAGTTTAATTTAAAATGGGAAAAGCAGTTAGACTAGTGTCTAGTACATGTAAGTACTCGATGTCACCCATTACCACCATGGCCTTGATCACCTTCAGAAACCTATCCGATCAGTAAAATTAATTTTCACTGTAAAAAATAAGAGGTTTTAATAATTTTTCTTTGGAATTTATGATGACTTTCAGTTTGGCCATTTTCTTTTTATGTCTGAGAACCAATATATCTTTGGAAAGCTCTTGAAAAACTCACAAGACTGTGCTTCTGGTCTCAAATAAAGAGGCCCTACCCAGAGCAACCATGTAGGGCTGCACAGAAAGGTTTTACTGCACAGCTCAAAGGGAAAACAGTCTTGTAGACTATGAAGCAAATATCCTCGGCCTATCCACAGAGATATGCAGGGCAGCAGCCCTGGCCCTGCAGCCAAGCAAACTGGGGATTACCACACAGAGTGGTAAAGATCATTCCCAGTTTATGGATGTCATGTTGGCACTGTGAAGAGTAGACACATTTCACTCTGCAGAGATGTAAGAAAGACATTTCAGGCAGATGGGTCAGTGAGAGCCAAGGCAAGGAATATACTTGAAGAAGAATGAGTCGTTCTGTTGGGTTGGATCCAGGATGTCAGGCTTACATTTGGAACCTTATTATGTGGGCAGTAGTTACTGCAGGGTTTTGCAGATGCATGTATCATAAGCAGAACTATGCTCAGGGAAGTCCCTCTGGAATCTTTAGAGGGTATATCTCTTGTTAGTGCTCTTTCCCTATACTCTGCTTCCTGGTCACCATGAAGTGAGCAGCTTTGTTCCACCATGTCCTTCCACCATTATGTTCTTGTCTTCAAGCCAGCTGACCAGGACTGAACCTTCTGAAACGTGATTCAGATGAGAGACGAGAGAGAAGTCTTCGTGCGGATCACTGAGGGAAAGTCCTCTGGAAAAATTTCATCTAGGTCAAAGGCTGGCCGGGCACTCTTTTAAACCTTTGTAGGGTGATCCCTCATAGAACCTGTCGTTCTCGGGCCCCACGTTGGGCGCCAAAATGTCGTGACCCGCGGAGGCTCCGACCAGCAGAGCTCCCAGGGGCAGGAACGCGTAACCCGAGAGACAGTATGGGGATGATGAAAGACACACACGCAGCTTGAAGGCGAGAGCGAGAGCGAGAGCGAGAGAGAGACTGAAGAGGACTTTTGGAAATTAAATGACAGCTCCTATTCCTGAATAGGGAGAATCAATATTTTCAAAATAGCCACATTACCAAAGGTGATATATAAATGTAATGCAATTCCTATCAGAATACCAAAAATAGAAATTTGTTCTTCACAAAAATAGAAAAAACAGTCATAAAATTATATGGAACCAGAAGAGACCCTGAATAGCCAAAGCGATCCTGAATAAAAAGAATAAAGTGGGAAACACACATTCCTAGATTTCAAGTTATACTATGAATTCCTAGTAATAAAAACAGCATGATACTGGCACAAAAATAGATATGTAGGCCAATGGAATAGAACAGAAGATGAAGAAACAATCCCATGTGCCTTTTTAGCCATCTGATCTTTGACAGGGGGCAAAAATATACGCTGGAAAAAACATAGTCTCTTTAACCAGTGGTGCTAGAAAAACTGGTTTTCTATGTGCAGAAGAGTGAAATTAGACCCATGTACTAAAATCATATCAGAATGGATTAAAGACCTAGATATAGGGCTGGGGATGTGGCTCAGTGGTAGAGCACTTGTCTAGCATGCACAAGCCCCTGGGTTCAATCCCCAGCACCACACACACACACAAAAAAACAACAACAACAACAAAAAAAAGACCTAGACATAAAAACAACACTGAAACTGCTGGAAGATAAAATAGGGGAAACACTTGAAGCCACAGACAAAGGCAAAGACTTCTTGAACATTACCCTAATAGTACAAGAAATAATACCAAGAATAAACATGAAATTATGTTAAATTTAAAAGCTACACAGCAAAAGAATCAAGAGTGAATAGACAACCTACAGAATGGGAAGAATTTTTGTGAGCTAGTCTTCTGATAAGAAGATTAATATCTATACTATATAAAGAACTCAACATATTAGTCCCCCCAAACAAAAGACTCAGTCAAAAAATGGGCAAAAGAAATGCATAGGCACTTATCAACAGAAGTACAAATGGCCAGTAATTACATGAAAAAGGTTAAGCATCTTTAACCATTAGGGGAATACAAAACAAAACAATTCTGAGATTTCATTTTAATCCAGTAAGAGTGGCTATCACACAAACGAAAAAAAATACTAACAAGGATGTGGGGAAAAAGGAACTCTTCTACATTGTTGATGGCAGTATAAGCTAGTATAATCACTATGCGAATCAGTATAGAGAGTTCTCTAAAAACTAAAGTGGAAATCCCATTTGACCTAGCTATACCTCTCCTTGATATTTTCCCCAGAGAATTAAAGACATCGTACTGTAGTGATACAGTATGGTTATAACCCATGGTTATAGCCACCCAATTCACATTAGCCAAATATAGAAACAGCCTAGGTGCCCATCAGCAGATGAATGGATAAAGAAAACGTGCTATATATACACAGTGGAATTTTACTTAGCCATAAAGAAGAATGAATTTACATGATTTATAGAAAAACGGGGGAATCTGGAGAACAATAATGTTGTGTGAAATAAGACACAGAAGGTTAAATATTGCATGATTTTATATGAAAAACCCAAAATATAAATAAAGAGTTAAAAAAAGGAGATATGGTAGGAAACAAGGAAGCAGACTTTTGGAGATGGGCAGGTTGTCAGGAAGTGGGGCAAGGCAAGGAAAGGGTGGGGGAGGGATTAAAATGTTCAAGATAAAAATACATATATTTCTTCAAAACAAATGTAATTATTATGTATGGCAAACACACCAATTAGAGAAAAAAACTCATAGCCTTCATCTGTACTCTTGTCTGTACCCGCCCCCCCATAACACATATTTTATCCACAAATATGCATGAATATTTAGTTTGTACCTTTAAAGTTAAGGATTCTATTTTAAAATATCATACCTAAATTATTTAATGATAATTTCTTAATATCAAATGTCTGGTCATATTCAGTTATCTCTTATACTCTCATACTTTCATAGTCTCTTTTTTAAGAAATCTCATGAAACAGACAAAACATTAGTTAAGGTTCCTGTAAATTGACATTATTATTACTGATAGGTTTCCCATTCCTTTCTTTGTTTCCTAATAGTTTCATTTGACAGGCCCTCTGTATTTCTTATACACTGGTAGTTAGACTTATTCTATTAATCTGTTGTTACATAGAAACAACAATCGCAGTCAGTGGTTTAAAATAACAGTTTATTCTTATATTCTGAGGGTGGATGGGCTCAGCTGGGTGGTTCTTACTTGGTGTCCCTCATGAGACTGAGTGAGATGAAGCCGACGCTGGGTCTTCTGAAGACTGTTTTACTTACCTGTCTGGTGTCCAGCCTGGGAAGGCCGGAGTGATGGAAGTTTCGCTGGCATCTCTCCTTCCTTGTTGCCTCTCCATATGGCTAGTGTGGACTTTTTCACTAGGCAGTCAGACTTCTTACGTGGTTTCTGACTTGTGTCAGTGAGCACACAAGAGTCAGTGCAGAAATTCAAGACTTCCCTTGACCTAACCTTGGAAGTCACACAGTGTCACTTTCACATTCTGTTAATTGAAGTGAGTTATAGAAACAACCAGATTTAAGAGATAGGACCTTATAAAAAATAAGAAAAACAGGAGACATACTTTATTGGGAAGAGATGGGACAGCTTTGGTGATAAGCTTCAGGAAGGTGAAATCAAACTCTTTGTCAGAAACACTTTATAAATGGTAGTGTGAATTTCCATTACAAGTATTTTCCTCCAAAATTTTGTTTTTAAATTTAGTCATTATAATCACTATCTACTTAATTATAATATTTCATTTGTGGCTACAGGGTTACAAAATGGTACTGTTCCAGTTCTGTTTTTTCTTCTTTATTCAATTATTTTAAAATTTTCTGTTTCAATTATTTACCTGCATTATATATAGTAAAGTCTGGATATGTTTGACCTTTTCCATTTACTTACTAGTTTTCAAAAGTAATGTGTTAGTTTTCTATCATCTTCCAAATGTAATGACATTTGGAGTGTATTACCAATATAAAGTCATGAATTTATGTGTATTTGATGTATATCGGTCCATTAGAGTTATTGATGTTCAAGTTGTCCTATCTCTGGCCTATGGCTACCTCTTCAAGGTGGCTGGTGGGCCCTTTTAAGGTACTGTCAGTGGTCTGTGGTGATTTTTGTGCTGTCTGCTATGACAAGACATTTTAGGCTGATCTTGAAACCTTTCTTCCCTGGCATTGGAAGCAGCCATTTCTCTAATAAGCTTTGACTCCCACAAGTGGAGATTATGATCATTAGAGACCATAGTCTTTTTTTTTTTTAATACAGAATGCATGAATTTGCATATTATCCTTGCATAGGGAGTATGTTAATCTTCTCTATCATTTCAGTTGTACCGTATATGCTGCTGAAGTGAGCACTAGAAACCATAGTCTTATCTGCTATGGATATTCGCTGCTTTTCAAACAAGGGAAGCTACTCTCCCTATTCTTTTTTCTTGTTTCTGAACGCCCTATTATTTCTTAGATAATAGTAGGACCTTGCTTTTGCGCCAAATAGGGTGGATGTTGCTTTCCCTAAATATGAGACCCTATTTTTAAAAAGGTGAATTTAAAAAGCATCCAAAAATCATATCTTATGAAATTAAATTTTATAACCATGCTGTTTATATCAAATATACCCACTGGTACAGCCTTTTCCACAAAGCCACATATTCATTTTTCTTTTTATAAATGAAAAAAAAAAACCTATTTCCTTTCTTTGGACACCACAGAAATGGCACATCTATTAGTTTTATCTGTACAGAAAGTGTAAAATTAGTCTGTGAGTCTCAAGTGCTATTATTATCATTATATAAAATATGCTGTGATTTGTTTAAATTAGCTAAAACCTAGTTCATATCATCTGCTTGCACTGAATGCCAATTTGCTTAGTCAGACTAAATGCTCATGTTAATTATAGCCTTTTAAATAGATGGGTCTGTTTTATACTAATACATGCAATTATATACCTCTTGGTAAAATTTTATTTTGATATGCTTCATATTAATGGAACATTTAAAAATTTAAAGATGAAGCTAACTAATTATAATTAAAGTTAACATTTTAAAGTGTGAGGGGCTTTCTCTTATTGTTGGAGAGATCATGGGAAAATACTTGCCCAAGAAATCATTGGCCATATTTAAAGATGATGCATTTTGAAACTTAAAGAAACTACCAGTGATTCATCTCAAAGTAATTCTTCAGGAAGAAAATCTTATAGATCACATTTGGAAAAAAAGTGCAGGGAGGAAATAGTTGACATTGAAATATGAGGAAACAAATAGGAAATAAAAGGCTATAAAGATTGTTCATCAGGAATCCATAAAGATTGACACTCAGGAACTGACTTTTGGTTACTTTATTGTACTACAAATAATACTTCATGTATTTGTTGGCAGCATCTGTAGGTGTCCACTGTTCTAACCCCTCATACCACATTCTCTAGCATCCTTTCAAGGGGATTAAGAGTGTTTTCCCTGAAAAATGCTTGGTAAAAAGGAGAGAAAAAGCTGTAATCAAATCCATTTCAGAGTTGTTCTGCAAATGACACATAGCCGCTATCTTAGAGTAGTAGAAAGCCATCCTGGTGTTCTGGATCCAGCCTCCGAAGAAGGCGCAGTGATTATAATAATCCCTTCAATTAAAAAGCCCCACATGTGAGTTTCAACTACTAATTCTACAATCGAGCCCTGGAAGTGTAATGGAAAAATTGTGAAAAAAATCATTTGTACAGAGTCCTTATAAATATAACTAAGACCTTGGTAGAATATATTCTCTGGAGCCAAATAGATTACTATTTTAGAATGTGAATTATCAAACTAGTTTGCTTATTAGTTTTAATACTTACTCGTACCACACTTTGTATTATTAATACACTCCTTAGATCGTTATAACTACCCTCAGAAAGCATGAACCACATAACACTTATTTTTTTTAAAACTCAGCTCTGCTCATTAAACACACACACACACACGTACACACACACACATACACACACACACACTCTTCTTATACAATTTATATAACTACTGTTCCTTTTCTGTCCAAAACCAAATATGCATTCTTGCATTCATTGGAAAAGTATTAGTAATATATAATTTGCTGTCTATTCAGAAGACTAAATCTTTGAGAAGGAAATGGTAAAAGTATTCGATAAAGCAACTACCAGATTCAGAACAATACAAGGTACTTAAAGAACAAAATTAAGTACCTTGTATTATGTTATTATGCCAAAGATGATTAATACATAACTCTGATTTAACTGGGGGAGGTCATATTAAAGGCTGATGGTAAACCAGAAACTTCATGTTTCCCAGGAGTTTTAAATTTTCTCAATTTTAACTCAAGGAAAACTATAATGAATGAATTTGATGATTCATGTTTTTACTTTCTCTTAAGGCTGAAGTCTGTCTGAAAGGTAACTGAGAAGGTGTTCTCAGAGAGCAAGATTCTCTCTTGCTAATTCTCTATATGAAAAGCCCCATACCTCAGGAATTACATGAACTCCATTTTGGTAACAAAGGAATTATACATGTGTTATCATTAAAAAGTAACTTTGAATACCAAAATTTTATTTTATTTTCAATAGTTGCCCTTCCACTGGCATTTTATAAAACAGACAGTAATACACAGTAGTTGTGAGAAATATGTATAATGTGTTAAGCAAGGTCAATATATACTTTTATCTTTGTCTTCTAGTTGTATGCTTCTTTTTCTCATCACACTTTTGTGTAAAATTTGTGTTGTGATGATTCTTAAAAATAAACAGATAAAATATATTTCTTCCCTGAATTATGTCAGATTTTTAAAATTAATTAATTAATTAATTAATTAATTTTTTGCCTTTTTGAGACAGGGTTTCACTATGCAGTTCAGCCTGGCCTTGAACTCACTTTGTAGTCCAGGCTGGCCTCGAACTCATAGCAATCCTCCTGCCTCAGCCTCCTGAGTGCTGGGATTACAGGTGTGTGCCACCATGCCCAGCCAATTATTTTGAATTTTAAAGTAGCAAAATATGTCATTTTTTGAAAAAAGTATAAATATTATTAACACAAACATAATGAAATACACGTACAACTTAGATTACGATCAAAGTAATATAAATACCTAGATGCAGTTAAACATCTCACTCACTAAAGTCTTTACTATTTTAATTTGCTCTATTTGCTGTTTAATGTAACTTGGGCTATCTCTCCTCCACATCCCACCCAAATGTGAATAGAATTATTTCACCCTGTAAATTTTAATTTAGACTCACCTCCCCTTTTGTTATGTATCTCAGTTCAATGAGCCCTTAATTGCACCCAGGTATAATTGAGCGCTGTAGGTGTGCCAGGTGGCGCTCTGTGATTGGACTTTTTTCTTCTCTTACCGCCAGCTGCTTCCCCACCCTTAGGTGTGTGGACTTTTTGAGCTGTAGATTTCAGAGTGCTTAACTTTTTGTTAGTTCCCTTTGCTTTATGGCATTTTAGGCATTTTTCACAAATACTGAACTTGAAATATTTAAAACATCAGGAAGAACTGATTGTAGCAGCTCTTACTGAAATTATTCTGTTGGCTGCAATAAGAGTTAGCCCAGAGCAGTGATCCACAGAGACCAGATGAAACAAAGTTGGAAATTCAAAGCAAAGTCAACAGAGTGACAGGAGCTTAGAAGGCCACTAAGTACTAGTACAAGAGCTTGGGAAAAAAGAAATTACCCAGTTTTCACCTCTACTACCTGTATTTGATATGGAAATACATGTTTTCTCTAGTATTAGACAGGGTCACAAATTAGAACAAGCTGCCATGAAGGTTTTCCTAACTCATGCTAAGACAGAGTTGCAGTGCTCTGCATCAGGAAGGAGTCCTTTTGCTTTACTAAAAGCCTCTGGGATGTTCAAATTGATCCTCACCCTCCATAGGAAGGGAAGTTCCCAAGGGCTGAAGGAAGCAGCGGCCTCAGAGCATGGAGCACATCTCTCCTGTTCAACCGTCCATAACTATGTACTCTCATTGTTTTCAGTTTTCCTTGTATCCAGAACGAAATGTGTATCCTCTAGAAAATTCTGTACCACTGCAGCCCTGAGGAGCACTCAGCTTTATCGTGCATGTCTCTGTATGTGTGTTTGGCTAGTGTGTTAAAGGGAAATACGTTGGACAGTCTTTTTCTCTGCTGTCAACTCATGAGCTATGAGATCTTGTAGCCAGTGTTCACCTATGAAGCAGCATTTGAATTTTGATCTCATGTTTCTGCTGCTGGAGCCACAGTTCCCCAAATTGCAAGGCTTCTTGACTAGCCTGTGTCTATCCAGTGTAGCATTTTTGTCCTTTCTATTGGCAGGGCCTCAGGTTTGGATGTTGTTACCTCTGGTTAGTTTTGATAAATCTGTCCTCTATTTGTAAAAAGTCCCAAGATGGGAAAAAGTGTGAATGCTGCTAAACTTCCTGATGTGAACTCTTGGGAAGAAGTTGACTAAATGTTGTCACGCAGTCCTTCTGAATGAGGTGTAGTGCGCTCACTGTAGGCCAAAGCTTACATTACACCATCCATACATCTGTGCAACCATAAAAACGAATACTAATAGTTTCTAACATTTTTCATTTATTTCTGTACCCATCAAGATTGGCTTTATTGTATTAGTCTTGGAATGCCTAGAAAGACTATAGAGGAGGCAACATTTTGTGTTACAAATTGAAACAATGTATAGATTCGTATTTTTCTAGATATGATATTCTTAGTTCTTTTTATATGATTATCAGTTTTATTTATGGATATATCTTTTCAGCAGTGACGTATTAGCATCATCTGTAACCCAGGCAATGTAGGTACTAGATGGAATAACATAAAATGCTTCCTTTCTTTGAAAAACTTCTTTATGGTACTGGGGATTGAAACTAGGGATACTCTGCCACTGAGCTACATCCCCAGCCTTTTTTAATTTTAATTTTAATTTTTAATTTTTAATTTTTGTTTTTTTTTGTGGATGCCGGGGATTGACCTCAGGACCTTGAGCGCCAGCAGGCGCCCGTGCTGCTGAGTGATATCACTGGCCCTTTATTTGTATGTGGGTTCCGGGAGTCGAACTTGGGCCCTTCTTGCGCTTTCCAGGCAGGTGCTTACGCCGCTGAGCCATCTCACCGGCCCCCTATTTTTTATTTTGAGATAAAGTCTTGCTAAATTGCTCAGGCCGGACAGGAACTTGCAATACTGTGTCAGCATTGATGAATGGCAGTTGCACACAAGCAAACCAATGATTTACAGTAGCATCTGAGACCTTCTGTGTGAGGCATATACATACCTAAGGTGGGTGTGGGGACCTAGGCAAGTTTCCTTAAGTAAGTAATGCTTTATTGAATCTTCAGAAAAGAGTGGTATCAACAGGTAGAATCAGTGGGGGAGGATTTCATAGGCAACACTGGGGTTAGAAGCATGCAGGCATGTGGAATATAAGAGACAGTTGTATGGAGCTTGAGTGCAGAGTGAGTTAGAGGTATGAAGTAGTGTAAAGGGTTTGGATCATGGAAGCCAGATGTGCCATGCTAAGGAATTTAGTTTGAATTTTATAGGCATTGGGAATCCAGTGAATGAAAACGGCATGTGACACAGGGAACTCAGGATCTAAGAAGCATGTTTATATGACTAGTGGGAGAGTCTTGGATGAGATTTGATGCTGATGTGAGGGAACCATAGTCCAGAAAGACAAGTGAAAATATGGGAAAGAAGACACAGCACATGGGACAGTATCCATTTCTTTGCTTACATTTCCTAGACAACTCACAGTATCCACTGCTTAGATTTTCTAATTTTATTAATGAATGGCTTTGTAGTTTGCCTCTTTGTATGTCTGCCCTTTTGGATCTTTTGTTAAATCTTTAAATTGGAAATGAGTTAATGTCAAGTGTTTCCAAATTCTGTTTTCAGAGTAATCTAGATCTTTTAAAAACTTCAATAATATGGGCTTTGAAAAAAAAATCTGTGCTTGCCCAACTGGTTTATGTCAGCATTTTGGAAAGAATATCGGTCTTTAAAGCAGTGTTAGAGATATAAACCCTCTGGAGAGTGCAGAGTCCCTGATGCATGCTAATTTTGTACTTATCCAGGTGGAAGAAAGAGAGGTATAGCCAAAGCTATAGATAGAACAAAGGCATGTCAGTTGCAACCTGGTCTCAGTTTGGGCTTAGTTCTCACCAATCCCATATAGGGATATTGGTGGTTTATTTATTTATTTTTAACCTGTACCATATTAAGATCTTACTTTGACAAATCACATTTTGATTTATAGTCTGTGCTTTTGGCACGTGCTCTAATGGCATTAGCCAACTCTAGACACATACTGAATTCATTATGTACCTTATGTATGTAAGTAGTAATACTTCCTTTTAATGAACATACGGTGACATCAAAGTGCTGTGAGGGTGTTTTACAAAAGTGTCTTTGTGCGGTGCTCCTCAGAAGTTTGGAGATGTGTGTTAAAGACTAATATGCTGTATTTTAAGTTGTATTTTAATGGAGCAATATATTATAATTTTTCCCTTTTCTTAAGGTGAATAGTCTGTTATGGTCTGCTTAAGTCTTTGATTCTGAAGCTTGGCTTTTAATTAGAATTCCACATTTTTTACATGTAAATTTATTTGTGACCAGATGAATTAAGAATTCAAAAAGTAAAATTGAATTGTAACCTGAATTATGATATTGACAGAGAGTAGGCAAGGTACTCTTTTTCTTATTTTCCATGGATGGTAAGAAATCCACAGAGTCTACTGATAGCTATTTGGGCCACATTAAACCTTGACTATGTCCCCTAAAGGTTTCTTGTTCTTAAAATGTGGACACCTTTCAATAATATTTGATAGCAGGACTTTCCCAAGGCAGGGTGGTAGAGGCTGAGTAGTGAGCCAGCAACAGATAGGGCTCAAGGTCTAGCCTGGCTCAGAGCAGGCTGACTGGACAATCTGGATGCCCATCCCACTCCTCATCTGTGTGTGGGATCTGATCAAGGGTCTGAGCAGTAAAGCTGTTTTCTTTGTGAGGTGATCCAAGGAATCAAATGTATGACATTAGTTTGGAGTTTCTTTGGGAAGAAGGGGAGTATTTGGAGGACACTAGCAACTTTTTTTTTCAGCACTAGGGATTGAACCCAGGGCCTCTGCATTGAGTGATATCACCAGCCCTTAAATATATATATATATTTGACAGGTTTTTGCAAATTCACTAAGTGGCCCAGGCTGGGCTCCAATTTGCTATCCTCCTGCCTCAGCTTCCCAGAGTGCTGGAATTACAGGCATGCACCACCATGCCCAGCTCTGGCTCTAGGCAGCTCTTTGAAATGGAAAGAGGCCATTCCTTGTGGGGAAAAGCCTAGGTGGAATGTCAGAGCTCTGGCTAAACAAGCTGAGATGGGAAAGAGTTGTAGTCCAAAAGAACACAGATAGTGGGCGAGGAGCCTTGTGTTTGGTGTATGTGGGGGGAGGGATGACAGCCTGTAGAGCATCAGGGATTCCCTTGGCTAGGGTTCCCTGAAGGCAGAAAACAGTTTGTGGGTGGATAGTAGTTTCTGGTGGGATAGGGCCTTTTGTGGACTGCAGGTGTAGTCAGGGTTGACTTGGGCTGGGTGGGGCAGATCTTCCAGGTTGAAGGCTGCCAGTAATTATGACAGAGCGAGGCCAGGGCACCTTGACCATCTTGGAAACTAATAAGATCTTTCTTTCATAACAAGCATTTCCAGGAAGACCTTGAGAATCGCTGGGAATATGGGCCAGAAACATAGAAACATAGAATTTGATTCTTTTTACTTTTCATTATAAAATAAAAATGAAATATTAGTAATAGTTACAGTATGTACCAGCTTCGTATTTAAAGGTTGAAAATAAAGCAATAAATATATTTTTAATTTGGTGTGGTATTTTATACTGTGTAAATTTGTAATTCATTCTTCTAAATTATAGGAAATGATTAGAAGTAGGAAGTGTGTGGTCTATTTTTTGAGTCTTGTCACATGTTACCATGCTCCAGCATTTCAAAGACAGACGGAAAAATTTTAACATTCATTGGAATCTTTTGTTGAAAGAACTATCTGTAGTATGATTTCATTTTATGTGTAATTTATATAATAGTTTGTCAGCAATAAGTCCATAACTCATTTATTGAATTATTTCATTTGTAAACTGTTACATATTTATTGAGTGCAGATTTGAGTCAAACTGTCTAAAATGTTGGAAGCATCTTTCTCAAACCCAGGAGGTATTGATTACAGCTGTAGTTATTTGCCCCCTTCCAAACCCAGAGGAGTTTTATGTGTTCAGATGTTTTATGTCAATAAATTTGTTGATAAACATATGGCTATAGCATCTGGGATAGAATTTGATACGTGCACTTGTAATATTGACATGATTGTATTGTTAAGTATATTGTGTATAAACTTCCTTTTTATGACTTTTTTATCTGGAAGATCAATCAGATATTTATTTTAGGAGGTAATGAAATTAAGCTAATTTTCTCTATTTACATCTCAGTTTTTTGCCTCAGCATATGGTTTTGGTTGTAAAGAATCACTATTTTATCATTTCTCTTGGGGTGATCAGGCTGTGGTAAATTGATTGGCATTAATACAGTTCACAGCCATGAATTGAATTCTTTAGGAAAAAAAAAATATTCAACACTTTCCTACATTCAGGGCATTATTGTCCTTGATAGAGCCAAATTCCTGGAGTGATGGTGGGGTATAGAACCAAGTTCTTGCTCTTAATTTATTCACTCTTAAGAGAAATGAAACATTCATGTAAATTAGATGACTCAGATGGCTGTTTAAAAAAACATCCAGTAGGGCAAACCTGTTTGTATAATCAGATTAATGTCTGAATTTTGCTTAGTAACCACTGAGTTCCAGCAGAGCAACTGGATGTTCTTGCTATAGATTGAAACAGTATGTGTTAAAGCTATATTTGTCAAGGTGTAAACCTGAATATTTTGCTTTTGTAGTTACAATTTCCTCCCTCCCTCTTTCTTTCTTTCTTTCTTTCTTTCTTTCTTTCTTTCTTTCTTTCTTTCTTTCTTTCTTTCTTTTCTTTTCTTTTTCTTTCTTCCTTCCTTCCTTCCTTCCTTCCTTCCTTCCTTCCTTCCTTCCTTCCTTCCTCCCTCCCTCTCCCTCTCTCTCTCTCTCTCTCTCTCTCTCTCTCTCTCTAGTACCAGGGAATGAACCCATGGCCTTAAACATGCTGGACAAGTACTTTGTTACTGAGCTGCATGCTCATAACCCCACTCCCCACCCTTTTTATTAAATTTTGAGATAAGGTCTCAATAAGTTGACCAGGCTGGCTTTAGCCTCTTGAGTAACTGGGATCACAGGCATGCATCATCATAGCCAGCTCAGAATTAAATTCCAACTTCCTATTTCTTCTTCTTTTGGAGAATCAAGCCCCAAATAAAGTTTCCCAGTAAACACTGAATCTGGACTGCTAAGAAATATTATTCTGATAGCTGAGGAATGTTTACTATTTGGACATAAAAGGCAATCTTCAAGAAAGAGAGGGAAGGTCAGTTCAGTAGAAGGCTGTCTTTTTAACAATTTCATTCTTACAGTGCTTTTACATATGCTTGAATCTGGCCATTTCAGTGGTTGTAGTGGATCAGCAGAGAAATGGATTTTAGGCCTACTTTACAGATGAAGAAACAGCCTAAGGAAAAAGATGTGCTCAGAACCTGAGTTTGTTGTCCATGGCCTGTCCTGAACTCAGGCATGTTGAGTCTCCCAGCCCAGCCAGGCCCAGCCAGTCCCAGGCCAAGGAGAAGTAGCCTGCTGTTCATGTCAGCACTCCAGAGCTTTCTTTCAGATAGTCAGGATACTGAGCTCTGGTCAACCTGATTTGATAACAATTTGATAAGATGTGGAATCTTCTGTGATTAGAAAGAGAAATCTGATAAGATACAAGAGTCACTGAAACAGATAAAGGCTCTCGAAAGGCTGCCTCCAGTTAGTATTCCCTGGCTGGTCCTTAGCACATGCTTCCATATATTTATTATGTAGCTCACACACAGAATCACCCCTGGGGCAGGTTGAGCCATTCTAGCATTTTCTAAAAAGTCGTATGCATGTACTCACACACACACAAGGAGAGGGGACTGAAGAGACAGTCCTGTGTAAGTAAAAGGATTCACTTCCTTTGCCAGTCCTTGGATGAAAGATAGTTTAGTTACATCAAAGAACTTCTTTTGGCTTATTATATAATTGGGTTTTCAACTAAAAGTTGGCTTATTTGACTTACTTGTGATTGCAATTTAAAGAATTGGTAGAGCTGAGAGATATCACAGAATCATTATTTTCCACTCTCTAGCTTGAGCAATGAGGAAACTGAAGCACGAAACTAAAGACTGGCCTAGGATTTTTGTCATAGGCGAATAAAAAAAAATCTGGCCAACTTTAGGAGAAAAGGAGTTTTTTCAGAGGACATTGAGCAGCAGTAGAAATGATGGGAAAGCAGAGATAGCTGAAAAATAAGGGACCAAAAAATGATTTGTAGCACCTAGAGCTGTGGGCAAAATCCTGTGCTACAACCAGTGCAGAATGGAAGTCCTTGGGTCACTCGCTTTGGATTGCAGGGAGCAGCTTTAGAGGCCTACACCCCAGTGGGCCTTTTTCACTCTCCTGTGGGAGGGAAGGCTGCCTCTTTGCAAGACTTATGAGGTGGGGAAGGGGCTTCCAGGCTAGGAAGGAAACCCAAGCCAAACTAGAATAGAATACCACGCAGTTATCAGTGCATGGTTAAGGGATTAGAACTCAGGTTTTCTGACATTTCCCAGGATACCAAATTTATTACTAATGTTGATTACCTTTGTAAAAACTGGCAGAGGGTCTCTAGTTTTTAAGAGAAATAAAATCCCCCAGGTTAGGATTTGGTAATTCTGTTATTTTTCACATAATCAATTACCCCATCAACACCATTTCACTCTGGATTGAAAACCATTCTCTTGTTCTCCTATCATTTGTGACAAACAGAATGAAAAAAGAAAGAAAGAAAGAAAAAAAAAAAGACTTGTTTATCAGTGGTAAAAGTGAAGAGGAAGAAAGAGATTAGAGACTAGTTATTATAAATTTTAGGAAAGGTTTGCCAGATTGATGAACAATAAAACCATTTAGAAAGGCAGGAAACAAAACAAAACAAAACAAAATAAAACAAACAAACAAAAAAAACCCACTTAGAACTGGGAAAATATCCAGGGTTTTTTCCCCCCTTAGTTTTTTTAAAAAATCACTTTAAACAATAACTATGACTTGTAAGTATAAAGTTTTGGCTTTTCAGTAATTTTTTTACCTTTTAGTAATAAAAGATAAATATAGTAATAAATTACATTTATTGAGAACCATTGTGTTCTACCATGCATTACTACCTGACTTGTTTTTCATGATAACTCTGTGTCAATCCCATTGTCATTCCCCTTGCATAGATGACAGACTAGAACCTTAGATGAAGTAGCTGGGATTAGTTAGTATATATGGGACCTGACCTTAGGCTACACTCCTACGCAAGAAGCTTTGGAAATTTTCCTATAACTCAAGAGAAAAAAGAAGAAATGTCTTGAGCATTGGTTTGGTGGCATTGTAAGAAAACTGGAAAGACAAAATGAATGTTCTAGGAACTGGTTAAGACTTTGGGAGCGTGTGACTTTTCCAGCATGGCTGTAAACTTCCTGGGGGCAAATGGATCAGTCTGACCTTTTCCACTTTCTAATATCCACAGTGACACTTGCTCAGTGCCTGGCATATAGCAGGTATTCAACAAATATTTTCAAAAGAAACAAATCTCCAGCATCCTCAGGTCAGTTGCCTCGGATTGAGATACCATACCGTCCAGAGCGCAGCTTGGTAAAGAGAGACCTTTACCTGCTTGCAAAGCTGGGCATTCCAAGGAGGCTTACCAGTGAGTTTAGTGCCTTCCACAAACAAACAAGGAAGCATATCCAGAGTTTTTAGGCCACGTAACTGTGTGGTCCATAAAAGAGTCTCTATAGTATGTCTTGTTTTTTTCCTTTCCAACTTACTTTCAATTAATTTTTGTCACATTGCTCTCTTTCCTTTTTTCCTCTTAAAATGTATAAACAACTATTTTTGGCTTATGCTAGAGAAAGAATTGATTGTCCTGGAGCAGGCACAGGGAGTCTTCATTGTAAACTAATGTATAGAACATTTTTGTACAGAAATAGCTAATGAATACCCAAAGCATTCTGTTGTTTGCAGTTTAAATGTGGTTTCATTTTTGTTCATCTCTAGCTAGATTCCTAACTGTAGAAAACTTACTCCTCATTAGATTCATTTAAAACTTTTGCAAGAAAGAAAAATCATGAGGGTATAGAAACTTTATATACTTGAGTATGTCATGTTGAGGCATTTGACAATGTTTCGTTTACATGGGGCCAAAGACCACAGTTCCACCCTGATTGCTAATTATTCCGGTTGTAAATAGCTTATTCTAGAACTTAGGGTGAGACAAAAGAAACATGAAGGAACAAAAGGCCCACGATAATGAAAAAGATACTGTGAAGAGAAAAGCTGGGCAGAATTATGATGCAGGTCACATCCTGTGCCCGCATTTAATTGTACCTTTGTATTTAATAATAAAAATGATTACATGCTCAGTGCTAACAGGTGTCCCTTCTTGAGAACTGTAGTATGGATAAGTGACAGCAAATTACTCCCAATTCATAAACTTGGAATATTATGCTTTTGTTTAGTGTTTCACCAGTCTATATTACAGGGTATCTTCTGTAAAAATGTACTAAATTTAAAGATTTTTAAACTTTAAAATATTTTTAAACTTAAATAAAATTTAAACTAGTGAATATATCTAAAGCATAGGTGGACACTTTAAAGTATGAATGAAAGAAAAAGTACCTCTGCAGGCACTAAGTAAAGTACACTGAGGCTATACTAATACTATAGTCACATCTCTGGTACTTTATGCTTTTATATAAGTTTTGGATGTAATTACAAATTAGCAGTGATTAAAGTTTATAGATAGTCGTGCTGTTGGAATGTCACTGCCTTAATTGCTCAGGCTTTATTGCTCATGCATTGAAGTGGTCATCACTCCTTTGATGTTGTCTGGGGTTATCTGGTGGTTCTCTGGTGTCTGCTGAACTTGCACTTCTTTGTGGAGGTGTTGACCGACTGTTGGGCATGGCACAGCCTTTCCAGCATGACTGGGGTACATTGCCACATATTCCTTACCCTCCTCTTGGTATCGGCTAACCTGGGGATGCTCTTTTCATGGCATAGACGGGGTAGGAGCACAAGCAGAGACACACAAGTGCTCTTTTGAAGCTCTGTTTTTATCACATTTACTAATACTCCATTTACCAAGCAATCTGACTAATGGCTGAGGCCAGAATCAGCATAAAAAGGGACACTGTGAAGACAAAACATGGCTATAGGGAGGGAGAAGAATTGGAGCAATATTTACAAAATATAATGTAGTTCATAAAAGTTAATTAATCAGAAATTAATTTTAGATCCAGTGGTGTATGATTTCTGATTTTTCTTTTTCTTCCTTTTTCTTTCATGAAGCATATGTCTTTTGGTCTTTATAAATGCTTGGTCTCTTTCTGACATGTGGAGCAAAATTAGAGAAACCAGAAACAGGAAAAATGTCGAAGTGACATCTTCAAAGGGATAGGCAATTATTAAAGATTGGTCTTTACATGGGCCAGTTACATGCCCTGTGTGATTTCAGAGATACCTCGCTCCTGTCTTTGTGTGGGACACAGAAGCCCAGAGGAAGGCAGTGTATATCCCCATTCCACCAGCCAAGTTGGTGACACTCCCAGAAGCTGCAACCCAGTTTTTCCAAGCCCAGAGCCACCCTGCACCATTGCTTATGGGTGTGGGTTGGGTTCTCTCTGCCTGGCTCCATTTGCTTCCCTGACTCCTGCCACTCCTTATACACAATCAGTACTTCTAGAATGGATTTACTTTTGGACATTGTATATTGTCATAAATCGCTATGAAGACTATGTTCTCATTTCAAATTTTCTCTTTGAAACTTACTCATCACACATATTCAAAGCAGAATTTAATCCCCTTACATGCACATGTGTGTGAACATACCTTTTTTACTGTGGCTCTGCCTGCACATTTCCCATCAGAAGAGAAATTTTAGATGTAGTGGTTATTTTAAATGAGTCTGAGTTTGGCAGACTGCAAAGGGGAAGCTGTCAGAGAGGTCACTGTGACACTTTCAGTCTGAGACAATGAAGCATACTCTGTGGATTTTGTTGGAAATGGGATTAAAGCTTTTGGGAGATATTCTTGCTTGCAATCCTCCTTTCCCTCTTTGCTAGTAGTAGTCAACATGACCACACAATCCCCAGGTCAGGGCACAGGGAGACAGAAATATTCTCAGCAGTGGCAGTTTTCATTGGTAGGTGTTATTTTAATGAAAAATTGTTTTTCTAATGATTAGATTATCTGTACTGCTAGATAGATACCAGACAGACAGGTCAGTGCATATGCAAGCCTGCACACAGTAAAGGACCATTTAGAAGTGTGCTGGATTGAAAGGAAGATTGCGTGTAGACTTTCACAGCAGCACAGAATTTTAGACCTTCAGGAACAGGAAAATGCCAACTAATTTGTTACCTTTTTTTTTCATATATACTCTTTCTTCATATTCTTCACACACTCAATGATTATTTTTCTTTTTTAAGCTATTTTGCATGTTAACTTACTTGCTCTGAGGAGAGCAATAGTGCTGTCTCCAAAATATTTAAATGTAAGGCCTATCTTTTAGATGATGACACTGTAAAACGTGTGTGGTCACCCATATTTCACTTAAAATACCTCTCACTATTTGATGTGCAGGACCACTCAGGGTTAAGATAAAATCTCCTCTACCACCACCAACTTTATTCTTTTTGGTGGGTAGATTTTATATTTTGTTTTTCTAAACAACAGAAAACAGTTATAGTTCCACCTCTTATTGCTTCTTCCCCTATGAGCTGTAAGCTCAGTATGTGCACATATGTAAGATTTCAAGTGCAAACGAGAACAGAGCAGGAAACAGATTTTCACAGTTGCTGTCTGGGTCCTTGTGCGAGTGCCAATGTAAAGCTACTCGCTGAACAGTGAAACAGTATAATGTTGCCTGGCTCTAAGGAAATGGATTTGAAAATCTAAACTTCAAAGCAGATCGACTGAGTGTGGATTTGGGATTACTGTATCACATTCCAGTGACATGCAGTGTTGTCAAAAACTTTTTTCCCTCACAAGTAAAATTATGGGAAGCATTGAGATACTTTTCAAAATGCCAGGAAAGAGGGTTGGGGAAATTTAGTTAAGAGTAATGGAGGGCCGGTGAGATGGCTCAGCAGCGTAAGTGCCTGCCCGGCAAGCGTGAGGGCCCGAGTTCGACTCCCGAAACCCACATACGAAAAAGGGGCCGGTGATATCGCTCAGTGGAACCGGCGCCTGCTGGCGCGCGAGGTCCTGAGGTCGACCCCCGGTACCCACAAAAAAAAAAAAAAAAAAAAAAGAGTAATGGAAATTTGTCACTTATAACCCAGTAAGCATGTACTGCAAGCACCCAGGTGTCTCAGGGTGAAGGGCAAGTTAACGTGGGCAGGGGAGGAGGTGTGTCTTGAATCTATGGAAGTGCGTGGATCAAGGTGAATGTCTGGGAAGAAGGGGACTGTTGGGTAGAGGTTTGAGCTCTTGGGCTTAGTGGGAAAAAATTACTTGCTCAATTTTTAGAAGCTAATAATAACTACCTTTAACTTCTGTGGAGCAAGGGCAACATGTGGGAAAAGTCCTGAAGAAATCATGCATAACCATTCCTTCTTGCCTTTTCATTTATTCAACTTTAAGTTGAATTCAAACTTTATTTAAAGTTTATTCAACTTTATTTAAGTACTAGTTAAAGTACTTGAAGGACTAGTTTAGGGTTAAATTCAGATTTTATGTTTTTCTGGAATTTTGCATGTTTCTTATTTTCCCTGTGCCCCTCAAATGTCTTGCAATCAATTTATTCATGTCTGAAATTTTTTTTAAGTGAGAAATAAGGCATTTCAATCTATTGTTAGAGATAAGATGTTTGATACCTGTTTGTTTAACATTTTGGATTGAGTTCAGCTATATTTAACATTTTAACACTTAGTGGAAACCTATTCTGTGCCTAGTACTAATGAGAAAAGGAGGGAGGGGAGAGGGAGAAGGAAAGGAAGGGGTGGGGAGAGAAAAGGGGATAGGGAAGAAAAAAAGGGAGGAGTGAAGGTGGGAGGGAGAGAGGGAGACAGAGAGAGAGAGAGACCGACTGTTGTTTCTTTGAGTAGATGGATGTATGGGTGAATATCATATTGGAAAGACTTAAAAAGGTATATGCAAGATATAAAACACCCAGAAGGAGTGAACAGTTTTGCCTTGGAGGGGACAGGGTGTAGACAAGGGGAGACTTCATGAGAAGATACTTGAACCACATCATAAAGGATGGACAGCGCCGGTGAGATGGCTCAGCAGCATAAGTGCCTGCCTGGCAAGCGTGAGGTCCTGAGTTCGACTCCTGGTACCCACATACGAAAAATGGGCCGGTGATATCGCTCAGCAGCACGGGCGCCTGCTGGCACGCGAGGTCCTGAGGTCGACCCCCGGTACCCACAAGAAAAAAAAAAAAAAAAAAGAGGGATGGACAGTAGTTTTCCAGAGTTTCCAGGATGGTACCCAGCCAGAAGTGTGGGTAAAGGCAAGAAGGTGTAAAATGGCTTGAATGTTCAGGAAGCTGCAAATAATTTGACAGTCCTAGATAGCAGGAGTAATGCGACAAGAATTTTGACAGACTAACGGGCCTCTATTAGTAAGTAACATTCCTGATTGGCTCAGGGCAGGTAGTGCTGGGTGCTGGTGGTGCAGTGTGGGAAAACAAAGAGCACTGATCTTCTTTACCTTACATTGTATTGGGATTTAGAAATAATTAGGGTGCCGGCTGTGGTGGTGCACACCTGTAATCCCAGCACTTGGAAGGCTGAGGCAGGAGGATTGCAGTGAGTTTGAGACTAGCCTGGGCTGCATAGTATGTTCAAGGCCAGGCTGAACTACATAGTGAGACCCTGTCTCAAAAAAAAAAGATAATTAGGGAAACATTTCTTAGTATGGAAACAACAGAACCTGATGAACTATACTAATACTTTAATATAAGCTATACAAGTACAACAGATGGATATTCTGAGATTTTTAGACTTTTAAAATGTATTAAAATTTTATATTTTCCAACTCAGCTTAGAGTTTGTAATGGACATATCACTTTACCAAGAAATTTGTCATTTAATAAGTGGAATTTCTGCCTGGTTCCTTGGAAGAGTGACTTCATTCAGGATTGAAAATAATTCATTTACACATAGCTTGTCCAGAGACATACCCTGTCTGTAAGTCAGCACACCTGAATGGGGTTCCCTATGATGGGCTTTCCTCTGTTGGGTAGGATGTTTTATTGTTACATATAAACATCTACCGTGAAGAGTGGGTGGATCGGTACTGTGTGATCTCCCAAGGCTGAAGAGAAAATTTAGAGTGGAATTTTTATTTAGTTTCTCTGGGCTGTGTGCATCTAACTTTGTGGAGCATATTTCAGGGTTTTTTTGTTTTTTTGTTTTTTTTTGTATGTTTTCATGTGCGTGTGCTTGTGTGCACACACATGCTCTTGCGGGGGATCTAGTCAGGGTCTTACACATGCTAGCAAATGCTTTATCACTGAGCTAAACCATAGCCTGCATACGACCAGTTTTAGATAGGAGCTCTACATTAATAAAAGTTGTTTTCTTAAACTTAACTTTGAATGCAACTGCTGTTTTAATCCTCATTTATGTTGAGTTGAAACTGACAGAATTGCTATTCTTTCTTCTTACTTATTGCTCAACTAGTTCAGTTGTCAGTGATGATTTTCTTTCTTCTACTTTCAGCCTCTTAATTTTTGTATAGGAAACTTCAGGAAAATATATTTTGGGCTAATACATGATATGTTTTTGGATTAGATAACTCCAAAATAGTAAAAATTTTGCATACTGAGGTTTAATGAATGTTCTCCCTGTGATAGTGCTTGTAATTTTGGGGGAAAGGTTCTTGGCTGAGATTGTATTAGTTCAGCAGTTTTAGAGTAAGATGTTTGTGGGAGGGGCGACAGAATCTTCAGTCATTGATTCTCTCTTTATAACTCTGCCCTTTTAGCTGGAACAGATTACTTGTGTAGTGCTTCTAGCCCTGCACAGACTGAATCATAAGGAAAAAACTTTACATAAACCATTTATACTCAATGTTTGGTATGCTGGCAACATAAATCAACAACAATATCCATTACAAATTCATCCCTTTATCAGTATTATCTTGATAGAACTGATCCCAGTGTGTGGGAATTTGAACTCTGTTTCAATACATCTAGCCCTGGATAATTAATTATTCAGGGCACAGAGAACCTGGCCCCAGCAATGTAGAGTAATTCTTCCTGGTCAGCGTTAACTCCACTGGCAATAATAAATAGAAAAAGTCTCCAGTGATGCCAGTATTTTAAAGTGATTAATCATCTTCCCCCCTAGCCTCCCCCTTAGTTTTCTTTAACTAGGATTTTTCAGCAATAAATCTTTAACAATACAGGTAGGAATTGTTCTGTAATTAAATTTCACCCTGCTTAATTTCTTACCTTTTATGTGCGATTTAAAAAATGTTACATTTTAAGGAGCCCTGATCAAAGTTCAAACCAAGAAAAATCCTTTTATGGAATACAGAGACGTTCTCTATGGAAGATTAAATTCTGATTTTGAATATTAGATAGAGCACATACTCAAAAATTGTTCATCAACACCAGTTGGGGTGTCAAATATTCAGAAGTTTTGAATTGCTTCACTTACATGCTTATGGTTTTTCCGTATTAGGAAGAATCTGACATATACATATGTTCCCACATGGAGAGAATAATTACTTATGTCTTAACTTTCAGATAATTGATGTCAGCTTCTTAGAAAAGGGATATTTTTCTCTATTTTTGTGGCACACAAAATATACTTGCTGAAGTGGTAGGTAAATGCCTAACTGAGGATGACCATGTATTTTCAAATCACGCCCCATAGAGCTGCCCAGCCATCATGTATATTCTGGGCGACAGGGACAGATGTGACATATCTCTTGTGACACACTTCTGTATCACCAGTCCGTGGCTCGAGGTGACTCCTGCCTGTCCCCTGGTGCTTTTCCCTGCCGCAGGACAACACAACGATGCACGGATGAACCTTGCCATTGCTCTCACTGCTGCCAGGTATGGGGCTGCCACAGCCAATTACATGGAGGTGGTGAGCTTGCTCAAGAAGACAGACCCCGAGACGGGGACAGAGCATGTGAGTGGGGCCCGGTGCAAGGATGTCCTCACAGGTAGGCCAAAGTCTTTGGGAGGGAGCTATTTCTTAGCATTTTGCCTTCCTTATATAAATGACTAAATTATAATTTTTATGTCAGTTTTCTTTCATTTAAGCCAGACTTCAGAGTCACACTAATTATATTCTTTATTGTCAACACTGACTGGTTTAACATGAAATTTTTCCCTTGTGGGACTTGACAATTTTTTCCCCTTTGTGTTAAATAATAATAATGCTAATGATAATAATAAATGCCCACAAAATTCCCACAGCTATGAATGCATTTCATTTTCTTTACAAAAACATATTATTAATAAAATTAAATAAATGTGCCAGATTTCAAAGTATCACTTAGGTGACACAGGCAGTGCTTTTATATATCACTGAAGTCAATCACCTTTAACTTTGGTTAGATTCTCATTCTTGCCCTGGTCCTGTGGCCATGCAGGCAGTTGGAAAATTGCATCATTCTTGAATAAAATCAACACTGGGAAATACATTGTCTCACAGCAATGCTGTTCACACATGTGAGTTTAAGGAGAAAGTGGCTTATTTACTCATTTTACTTGTTTCATGTTTGGCACCTTGACCCTGGGTGCTTCGTAAATAGACTGAGAAACACAGTGGAAAAGTGGCATGCTTTTTTCCTTTAATTTAGACTTGTTTGGGTAAATTTACTCAGGAGTGAGCCTTTTGTTTGGCTCTTCAGTAACTCTGGCTGCTCATGTCCCTTAGTGTAGTATGCAATATACTTCGCCATAGGTTAAGTTAATAGATGAATTAATAATCCACAGCATCAGTGAGCAGAGAAACAAATGGGGTGTATGATTGATGCTGCTTTCTTTTACAGGGCAGGAATTTGATGTGAGAGCCAAATGTGTTATCAATGCTACGGGACCTTTCACAGACACGGTTCGCAAAATGGATGATAAGAATGCTGCATCTATCTGCCAGCCAAGTGCTGGTGTTCATATTGTGATGCCTGGTTATTACAGGTAACTGCATTTCATTTTACTGGCCAGCACCTGAGAAAGGGGGACACAAGTAATTGTCTATGAATTTAATTTCTTCTTGCATACTCTTCTTAATAATGTATGGTCTAAAGGCTGCTCACAATGAGAAGAAATAAGAAAAGAAGCTCTTCCAAAGCAAAATATAAACCAGCCTTGAAAATGTCTTAGCCATTTGCAGCAGTACTTGTTTCTAAGAGATAATGATTTGGGATCAATTTTTTTACACTGTATTTTGTCCAATGTAGTCACCTTTGAGACTAAGTATTAATATTTTTGAACTATACTTTTAACAAAACAGTAAAAATGAATCTCGCAGAATTTTCCATGAAGGACATATTTTAATTAAAACATTAAAAATTAATTTTGGAAAATTCTCAAATTTGCTTATGAATAATATGAAAATGTTGGCTATTTCAGTATTGTTGGGATTATCACTTTGGAAGTACGTTTTTAAGTATATTATAGCAAATAAAAAGCAGATGTAATTTGCAGTGTATCAAGATAACAAAGATAAGTGGGGATGAAGAAATAAACAGGGGTAGAGATAAGAATATTTATTAACTGAAAATCTTTTAAGATGGGTAATGGGTACATGGAAGATTTTACTACTTTGTATATGTTTGAAATTTTTCTTTTTTTCTTTTGTGGGTACCGGGGGTTGAACTCAGGACCTCGCGTGCCAGCAGATGCCCCTGCTGCTGAGCGATATCATTGGCCCTTTTTTCGTATGTGGGTACTGGGAGTCGAACTCAGGACCTCGCACTTGCCAGGCAGGCGCTTATGCCACTGAGCCATCTCACTAGCCCCTGAAAATTTTCATAAATTGAAAAAAGAAACATTTATATGTTTCTTGCCAAATTACTAATAATGTTTATACCTAATGTATATTTCAAAGCATCTGTAGAAAAATTCTATCTGGCTATGCTAAGAGTTCAGAATGTATATATACTGTTTTTACTTTCATATATGGTAAATCTAGTAGGCAAACTAGCAATTCTACATGAAATAGTAATTTATAGGAAAAGCTATTCAATATGACATTATTTGCTGGGAAAGATTAGAAACTACTTCTGTTAGTCACCTTGGCGGAATAAATAAATTACAGCATATCCAGAAAAAGGAATATTGTATAGTCATTAAGAATTATATATATATATATTTTTTTGAAACAGGGTCTTGCTATGTAGTTCAGCCTGGCCTTTATCTCACTATGTGGCAATCATCCTGTCTCAGCCTCTTGAGTGCTGGGATTACAGTTGTGTGCCACTACACCTGGCAAGAATTACAAATAACTGTAGTGTTCTGGGAAAGCACTAATGATACAGTGTTAGTTTAACATGCAAGACTAGAGATTATATGTATAATAGGACCAAAACAATATATATTTCTCTGTATTTTTCAATATATAGAAAAAGACTTGGAAATATGTTAAATGTTAATGGTGATTATCTGTGGATAATGTGATTGTAGGTGAGAATTATCTCCTTTCATATTTTAATATTTTTTCCATAAAGGACATGTAAACTTTTTAATATTTTAATACAGAGGCTAACTTATTTTAACATCTGTATTCTTCTAGAATGCTATCCTACTATGTTATAGGTGATGGTATTCGGTAAATAAATTTTCCTGAAAGGAGTCCAAGATGCACCCAATTTGTGCCATTTACACTGCTACTAAGAAATGTATTACAGAGAATTCCAAAGTTTCCTTTTCATTTTCTAAATGTCCACATGCAATAGGTAGTCTTTACTGTTTTACTTATGGCTGGAAACACCAGAGTACCTATAGTCTTTACAAAAATTTGTAAATGCATAAAAATGTATGTATTGATAACCAATTGAGTTTTTTAAAGTATTAATCAGAAATTTATTTCAAACACAAAAGACTTAATACAGATAAATGTTCCATATATTTCTTGTGTATAGAGAATTCTTCAACAGTAATTCCAAACACAGTTGTACAGAGTTATTTTGTGTTGGTTTAAAAATATTCAAGGCCAGCTAGTTTATTAAGATTTCTTTAACTTTTAACATCGTGGAAATCAGAGTACAGAGAATAATTATCGTGATCCTCATATTTGTTTAGATTTTACTGGATTCAACATATTTTCTTGTATGTTATATCTTAGATTTTCTTCACTACTCTCCCATGATATCAGAGAATACTTAATAATTACATCCTTAGGGATAAAACATTTTAATTTTGTGAACCTTAGTTTTGCCATTATTAAAATTGGAAAACATTCTGGTTTTTCAGAGTATGTAGACAAGGGGACAGTATGGAGGGTAAGCTAAGTTGATATGGTACAGAACAGTGGTGACGAACCTATGGCATGTATGCTGCAGCGGGCATGCAGAGCTCTTTCTGTTGGTGTGTGAGCGAAGTCACCCAGCAACCAAGCAAGTAACAGTTGTTTTTTCTAAACTAAATTCAGTATTTGCAGTGTTGGCACTTTGTGATAAGTAAATGGGTTTCAGGTTGCAGTTTGGGCACTTGGTCTCTAAAAGGTTTGTCATCACTGGTATAGAACTTTGTCCGTCATTTCACTTTGCTGTGTGACCTTGCGCAAGTTACTTCTTTCAGGTTCTGATTCATTAGCCCCTAAAGTGCCTAATTTGTGTAAAGTGTGACAGTGATTTTTTGATTATTGTGTATTTATTTTGTTACTACTTTATCCTTAGGTCTCGTTACAGTTTTTAGCATATAATATGTAGTTCCTAATAAATCTTTTTTCTCCCACAGTGCTGGGGATTGAACCCAGGGCTTTATGCATACTGAGCAAGTGCTCTACCACTGAACTACATCTCCAGCCCTGTAATAAATATTTTTTGAATGAATCCTACTATATTGTATTAACCTGCCATGTTGAGTGGTTGCTTTCTTTGTATATTAAAGTATTAATATAATATTTGCTCAGTTTGGATTTGGAATGTCCCTGAAGCACATGTGCTGAAGGCCTGGTCCCCAGCTTGGTGCTATTTGGAGATGGCAGAAACTTTAGGAAGTGGGCCTAGGAGGAGGGCTGCTGGTCGGGAGGCAGGGGGAGTGCCCTTGAAGGAGTTGTGGGACCCTCGTTTCTTCTTCTCACTCTACTTCGAGTCCTGGCCATGAGGAGAGTAGTTTTGCTCGCTACTTGCTTGTGCCATGATGTGCTGCTTCATCTCAAGCACCAGGGCCAACCCGTCATGGGCTAGAAACTCCAAAACTGCGAGCCAAAATAAATCTTGCCTCTTTCAAAGTTAATTTTTTTTTTTTAAGTTATGGAAAGGTGGCCAACACAATATTTGTAAAGAATTTTTTTTTAAATATTGAGAATTTAAAATGCAGAGGAAGCAAAATGCAATTCTTCATTTTGATGCTCAGATAACCCCTATAGGCAAAAATAAATAAGTAAAAATGATGTAAGTGCAAGATCAGAGAATTCTAGCACTATAGAAAATTAGAGAGACCAACAGTAAAAGTCTCCTTGCTCTCCTACCACCTTCCCCCAGTTGTTTTCTGGTAATCAGTACAACTCCTTACAAAAAAGTTTGCTTTTACTTACACAAATGTCTGTTTTCTTAAGGCAGGAAGAATTGTTTTAATGTTAGAAAACCCAACAAACAATTTGTTAAAGCCACTCTTCAGTTTATATTAAGAACGAATCTGGAATTTCCATCAGACTTGTGACTAGATGTTCTTCCAAAAATAGCTATAATACAGCAAGTGACTGAAATACATGAAAATAATCATCTGCTCCATCTAGGGTACTGATGCTTTTTACTACTGACAAGAGGTCAATTTTTTTCCTATAATGCATGTACATACTATTAGCTCTAATGCTGATTGCTAAGTAGTTAACAATAAATTGATTTCAGTTTAACTAAGGGTACTTCAGGAAAGCAATGGTCTGCATGAAAAAAAAGCTCATTACCTTTAATCCTAGACACACACATAAATTAACAAGCATTCCTTCCTGATGTCACATGAATCATATGGCTTGAAGAGACCTGTGCCACGCTGCATCATTGTACAGCCATCACTGTAGTCGATGTCCACAGTCAGACTTTGGTGTGACCTTGCAGAATTAATCCTTCATAAGAAAACAAACTTTTCCTTAAGGGAGAGTATGAATTAGGTAATTTAGAACTGATTAAAGATATTTCCAAGTGGATTCTTAAAATTTTATACCATTCATTAATAGCTTTGTCTTCCCTCTGTGCTTGTTAATTTTATGTTTGACACATATGTCTTCACTTAAGCAGTTGATTCTCTGCAGGCTCCAGTTATGTGTGTGTTGGTAACCATCACCTTCACCCTTTAAAACTGCTTTTATTGCATTGCAAGTTTTTAAAGGATTCACTAGTTGTGCATTTCTAACTCTATTTCCTACCTAGTTTGCTGAATATTATAATTTGATGCTTAATTTATCAGGTTGATTGTTTAAGGAGTATGTATTTGGTGTGTGAGAATAGTTGCATAAAAATGTGTCAGCGTATAATTTCTCAATGTTAGAATATGTAATTTGGTTCAATAAAATACTGTTTATCAGATTGAATGCTTGAACTGTGGATGCATTAATTTCTGATTCTAATGTGATTGATTTAGCCTAAGGACATATTAATTTGGGATAAAAATGTGCTTACATATAATCTCAGCACTGGGATAGCCTCAGGCATGAAGATTGCAAGACTGAGCCCATCCAGGGCAACTCAGTGAGACTCTGTTTCAAAAAAATGCGGACAGCTGGGGATGTAGCTCAGTGGTAGAGTGCCCATGTGTTCTTTCTCTAGCACTGCCCCCCCAAAAGTACTTAAAAAACTTATGATTAACTACTTTAAGATTTTTATAGTTTTGTGACAAATACAAAGAAAAATGTGTATTGTCATATTTAGAGACCAAAAATACTCAATTCTTCTAGTTTTCAGTGTATTAGAGTAAAAGTAATTTCCTCTGAGTAACCCCGAGTGAAGGTAGGAATCTTTGCTGAAGGTCTGAGTGGTTGGCATGTGTCTGTGGTGCTTTTTTAGGTTTGCAAAGTGCTGTGCCTCTCTCTCCTGTGTCTCTAGTAGGGAATGGGCAGTGATTTCTTTTTGCAAAGGCTGAAGGACATAACAGGCATTTCATGGGGCTGAAGGTTCATTGAAGAGAAAGACTATGTAGTACTCCTTGCGGTTTATATAAAGGAGATGCATTAGCTAAGCTGACTGTAGTTTTCTTTTTTATATAAAAATATTTTGGGTTTGGTTTTAAACAGTTGTGAACCTCTCATCCTTACACATTTGAATACATCTTTAAAAATTTTAAGGGGATAATCATAAAAAGTTGACTGTATGCTCTTTTATTATTTATTTATTTACTTGTTTTTTTGGGTTTTGTAGACGAGATTTTGCGAGGTAGTCAAAGCTGGGCTTGAGCTTGTTATATAGCCCAGGCTGGCCTTGAATTCAGAATTCTCCGGCCTCAGCCTCCCAAGTGCTGTGATCATGGGCATGTAACCACCATGCCTGATTCCTCTGTGCCCTTTTAAATTTGTGTGTGGAAGAGGGATTTCTTGAAATTTGTTCAAACCAAATAGAATGTGTTTTCTATTTAAGAAATTGTGTTAATTGAAGCTAAAAATATTATACAAAGTATTTTCAACTCAGCAATTATATGTGAATTCAGTCACATTGAAACAGCTATCTGATTTGTTGTGCTCTATTTGAATATGACACTTTCAGATTCCTCCCACCCCTTTAACATCTTTTCCAAATTTCATCGAACAGCTAATGACTATATTAGAATAACAGTTTTTGGTGATAAATATGACAGCTTTTGTTAATGTTTATTTACAGTTGCCTATTCTTTCATATGCATTTTATACTTTGGTTGTTAGATTATTCACTATGTATTAGTGAAAATTCTTGCCTAATATTTCGAAGATTTTATATAACTGTCAGATTAGGGAGCTTGCACCTTCGTTTAATAGCAGAATGCACTATTGTTTTCTAGTTAAAAGATTTTCCAGGGCCGGTGAGATGGCTCAGCAGCGTAAGCGCCTGCCTGGCAGGTGTGAGGGCCCGAGTTCGACTCCCGGAACCCACATATGAAAAAAGGGCCGGTGATATCGCTCAGCGGCACGAGCGCCTGCTGGCGTGCGAGGTCCTGAGGTTGACCCCCGGTACCCACAAAAAAAAAAAAAAAAAAAAAAGATTTTCCTTGCTAAGGTGCTCCTTTCCCTTTGACCTGTTCTAGGACATTGTTATTCAGGCAGTAGTAAAAAACTGAGCTCTTTTTTTCTTCATTCACTTCTTGAGATTTCTGTAACCTTGAAATAAGGTAAGAAGTCTCATATTTGGTGAAGTGGCAGAAGTTCATCTTAGCACAAAGGAATAAAGAACTTTATGATTATATTTTAGTTTCTAGAAAGTTAAACTCTACTTTCTCATGTACTTCTGAGGCCTTCTACTGAAAGATGTGCCAAATGTCAAATGTCCAGGAAAATACTTTTCATAGACATGGAAAGAGGTTAAAGGCTATCTTTCATTGACCACAATAAAAGAGATTATAGGTATTTGTTCCCCTGACATTATCTGATGTGAATGGTCCGAGGAGTATAAAAACCAAAATAATTGGAAGTTAATTAAACTTGGATTGTTGAGGTGGGAGAGTGGTTCTGCTGCAGAATAATATTATCATATTTGCACAGTACCATTTTTGGCCAAAATTATTTTTTCTTTCACGAATTTCTGGATTAGGGCAAGGGCAGTAAAGTAGTAGTTTATGTTTTTCTTGTTTGCTTATTTGAGCATTAGTGAATAAAATAGTTTTTTGGAGTGCAGATTAATATTAAAACTTCAGCTAATTTCAGAAATAAATTTCTTTTTACCTTAGCCCTGAGAGCATGGGACTGCTTGACCCAGCCACCAGCGATGGGCGAGTTATTTTCTTCTTACCCTGGCAAAAGATGACTATTGCTGGCACTACCGATTCTCCAACTGATATCACACATCACCCTATTCCTTCAGAAGAAGACATCAACTTCATCTTAAATGAAGTGCGTAACTATCTGAGCTGTGATGTTGAAGGTAACAGAAACATTCCTTTAACCTTGTCCCCTCCATTTTTTGGTAAAAATTTAATTTTTTTCTATTTGCTAATCTTTATTTTCACTGGTTGTACAGTTTTTATTGGTTAAACATAGATTTAATTTTGGCAGATTTGAACAGACACGTAACATACTTTGATCATTTTCATGCTTGTTCTCCTTTCTCATATCTCCCAAATCTTTCCAGCTCTCACTGGAGTCGCCTTGTCTCCAGTCTGCCTCATCTTCACACCTGGCCTACTATCACTGTTTTGTGCCGCCCAGTTCTAGATTTATGCAGGCCAACTTACAACACAAGGCAAAGAAACTGCATTTTCTTCTCTACTTTCTGCATCCACAAGAAACTCACACAGGCCATTTCTGATCATTTCTAATGGCAAGATTGAAGTGTTACACACAACCTCCTCTACCAGAGGAGTAGGAAGTGTTTGCATCACTATTTGTTTTTGTACTTTGGGAGGTCTGATTTACAGATATGGGATAGCCATAGGAAATAATTAAGCAAAGAAATGAGAACAGAGAGGTGTATAGTCTAAGAAGTTTAATGCTCTGTAGCTTAGTCCATTTAGTATTGCTATAAGAAAATGCCTGAGACTGGGTGCTTTTATAAAGAAAAGAGGTTTATTCAGCTTACAGTTTGGGAGGCAGATGATGAAAGATCAGGCAGTCACCTCTGTTTTGGCTCTGTTGAGGGCCTCCTGGCTATGCCCAACATGGTAGCATCACGTAGTGGGAGTTTGTGTAAGAAAGTGTGAGAGAGAGAAGTAAGGGAGGTAGCAGGAGACTGGGAATGGGCCAGGCTTGCTGCTTTATGACAGCTTTCTCTCTGGAGCTCTCTGGATTAGGAGACCTAAGTCACTCTGTGAGACTGTCATTAATCATGAGGGTGGTCATGGTATAATCACCTTCCACTAGGCCCCACCTCTTAAAGGTCGCACTACCTTTTGAAACTGTTACAATGTGGGACATACTTCCAGCAAGTGAACCTGTGAGAACTAATCATATTCAAATCATAGCAGTCCATTACCATGTGGAAAGTACAGTGAAGCCAAAGTTTACTTCTTCCCAAATCTTATCTGGGCATTTTAACTTAGATGTCGTAGCATTTTTTCCGGTGAACTTATATAATGAAGTTTTTAACCAGAGTAATCCCAGAAGTTTCCCAACATTATCCTTCTGTATTTCCCTTCCTAGCTGCCACCCTTAGCAGCTACCAAGTCATCCAAGCTAGGAATGGAATGCTTTTCTTTGGTGGTCTTTTTTCATTCCATATCAGTCTAATTCCTAACTATGCCCACCCTGAAAGCCACACAGATCACTTCCCACTTCATTGCCCAGGTGCACACCCACATCATTTTTTACTTGGACAGTTTCATCGGCCTCCTAATTGGGCTCTCCATGTCAGATTTCTATCCATACCCCATCTAGCCTGCCATTAGAACTTGCTATCTAAAACTCAGTAGTCATCATCACTTTCCTGCAGAAAAATATTCCTTAGGTGTTTCCTCACTGACTTTAGGAAAAATTATAAACTTTCTTACATTCAACATAAGGCTTTTTTTTTTTTTTTGTGGGTACCCGGGGGTCAACCTCAGGACCTCGCGCACCAGCAGGTGCCCGTGCCACTGAGTGATATCACCAGCCCCTTTTTCGTATGTGGGTTCCGGGAGTCGAACTCAGGCCCTCGCGCTTGTCGGGCAGGCGCTTAAGCCGCTGAGCCATCTCACCGGCCCAACATAAGGCTTTTTGTAGCTGTCTTTGCAGGTTTGTATTTACTCCCTCTCCATGCATTTTGTGGTATATTTATTCTATTATCATTTCCAAATCAAGCCATATACTTTTAAACATTCATGCCTTGTTTTTGTTGAAGCCTTGCTGTGGAATCCCCTTTCTGGCAGTACTCATCTTGGCAAAATATTTACACTTTAGAAATTTTTATATTTCATAAACCACCTGTCATTTGTATTCCCTTGGAGTCACACTGGTCACACTGCCATGGGTAATAGTCTAAGATGTAGTCTCACTTACAGCTCCTTGAGGGTAATGATTCTTTTTCATCTACAAAGTTGATTATTTAACTGGTATGCTATTTATGATTGTTTTGAGTTAAAATGTTAGTTATAGGTGCTTTCAGGGTTTTTGATACTGGTAGCAGTTTGAAAATCTAAAAACAGACAAGTTTTAGGTTTTCAAAAATAATTTTATCTTTTTTGTCAGCAATCTTACAATATTGATTTCATAAGGACACACAGACACTATTTTAGTCTGGATGCAGCTATGAATCCTTTTTCCCTAAAGGATTTTTTTTTTTTCATTTTGTAATCACATATTAACAAACAAAACAACCTGCTTTGAAAAATGGTTCAAGTTACCTTAGTTTAATTGATTAATCCATATTGTTTACTCTTCTTGCTTCTAATCTGAGAAAGAAAATGGATATAATTTCATTCTGAATAGTGTCTGGATATCTACAACAGTAGTATAAATGTATTGAATAAATCTAATTGAAGTCTACATGGCTTTTTTTCTTATTTTTTTATTAGTAGATGTTTGCAGTACATAATGATTACATTCATCGAGGTTTTTATCATTATTATTAATGAGGTTTCTTGTGTTTCCCAGGGTTGTGTGTTTCCCAGGCTTGCCTTGTATTCACCATCCTTCTTCCTCAGCCTCTCGAGTAGCTGGGCATGTACCATCATATTAAATACTCCATATTAAAATACTCAAACTTCATTACAATTTTAGTTTTATACTTTATTTTTCCTTTTAAAATCTAGGAGGAATTTCAGTATCTTGGTATGATTCTATTTCAGTGCATTTATTATTAATAATGAATCCTACTTCATTTCACGTTTACTTGTGTATAATCTTTTAAAAGTGCCCTTAAGAAGGTTAGAGTGTTGGAGCAAAACATAAAATTAATTCAAGAGCAGAGAGCTTTATGTTGACAGTTTCCAAAATCTTGAAGTTCAAGTGCAGCAAGGATGGGAAATCTTACCACTTACATTGCTGAGATACCAGATGTTGCTGGAAGCACTTGTGGGTTCCGGGAGGCCACTTTGCCATATCGTGGGTGGGAATCTCTACAAGAGAAAACAAGCCTTAAGCTGTAACAGACCCCAGATCACTTTTATTTTGCCTATAAATAGAGGGAAGACTTGGCAATTCTTGGTTGGCCCATGAAAGCTTTTTCTATTGACATACCTTTTGGTTGTCATGGAATTGATGAAGCTAATGAAGTTATTGTTAATTTTGATATTTGGTAGAAGTGGTTGAAATTGACACCTAAACATAACAGCTCAGACCTTTCTCCTGATGGCCTGGGGACATTTTGAGAGTAAGAATCTTCCGAGGAGCAGATGTCCAGGGTAAAAACAGAGGTGACGTACATCTCTGTCACAGACTTCATTTATTTCCACGTGTGCACCATCTAGCACTCCATTCCTACTTACAGTCTTATGCTTTTTTTTTTTTTATTTTAAAGAGAAGAAAAAACAAAACAAATCAAAAAAAGAACAAATTTTCAAAACAACATAATAGGAGGGTAACAATGGTCAATGCATTACGTATTATTATCTTTAAGTTAGTTATTCAGGATACCAGACATTAGCATTCAATTGTCCAAACATTATTGGCTCAAACCTTACTCTTCAATGAACTAAGTAAAACTGGTAGTGTATTTATCTTAACCATCTTCTATACATATACAATTTTTTTCCCTTTCCCTTCTTTCTTTTCTCCATTCCAGTCTCTCTTTCTTATTGACCAGTTTCTTTTTGATTCACTGTGTCTATTGTACATTTTGGATCTTATTTACTCTTTCAGTTTCTCATACTAGAGAGACAATACGATGCTTACACATGTGCGTCTGGTTTATTTCACTTATGAGTATTTTCTCGAGTTGCATCCATTTACCTATAAAAGTCTCCAGTTTATCCTTCTTTATGGCTGAATAGTACTCCATTGTATAAAAATACCACATCTTTCTTATCCATTCCTCAGTTGATGGGCATTTGGGTTGTTTCCAAGATCTGGCTATTACAAATTGTGCTGCTATAAACATGGGTGCACATATATCACTGTGGTACGATGTTTTTAATTCTTCTGGGAAGATGCCCAGAAGGGGAATAGCTGGGTCAAATGGGACCTCCAACCCTAGTTTTTTGAGGAATCTCCACACTGACTTCCACAGTGGCTGTACCAGTCGACACTCCCACCAACAGTGAAGAAGTGTTCCTTTTTCCCCACAGCCCCTCCAGCATTTGTTATTAGTTGATTTCTTTATAGTAGCCATTCTTTCTGGGGTGAGATGGTATCTCAGTGTTGTTTTAATTTGCATCTCTCGAATGACAGTCTTATGCTTTTAAAAAGTATTAACAGTGGTTCTTTATAGTTGTTTCCATTCTCATTTCTAGTTGACAGTGTCCTCATATTTGAGGAGTTACCCTTGAGTTTGATAAGGTATCAGCTGAAATATTCTATTTCTTAAAGTGAGGATATTTTTTTGTGTGTGTGTGTGGGTACCGGGGGTCGACCTCAGGCTCCTCGTGTGCCGGCAGGCGCCCGTGCCGCTGAGCGATATCACCAGCCCTTTTTTCGTATGTGGGTTCCAGGAGTCGAACTCGGGCCTTCACACTTGCCAGGCAGGCGCGTACGCCGCTGAGCCATCTCACCGGCCCAAAGTGAGGATATTTGTGTTTGTATTTTTTCCAAAGAATTTTGTTGAAACCCAATATTCTCTTCTGTACTAATGAAAGGTGTGAGAGAAACTCAGCTTCAGGCACCATTCAGTCATTTGATTATATGCTGTTACCACACATATTTTAATATTTACATTTGTAGGCCTTATTTTTTAAAACTGCTATTCAGCACTTTTTATGCTAGACACTCTGCTGCAAGCATATTGCCTATATTGTTGCCATTTGATTCCTTGTAACAACCTCAAGAAGCTTATTTTTCGTACAGTTGTTGAAGAAACTGAGGCCCAGTAATGCTGTTAAATTTCTTGCCCATAGCTAGTTAGCATTCGCGCTTGAGTATGAGTCAGTCTGACTGTAATACATCCTTCTAAATACTGTGTAGTACTCTGATTAGTAGTTCTGGGTTTCATGATGTGATCCACTAGGGAGTGAATTAGTCTATCAATTCATTTCATGGAAGCTGCTAGACACCTCTAGAATGACAGTGACCTTTACTGTCCCCCGGCTTTATTTGGATTTGAATGTTAAACTATGGGAGGTTTCATGTCTTATAGCTAATCTCCTGGGCCAACCAGTTTTCTCCACAGATAAAAAATAAAAAGTTTGGTTTAGATACTTAAGCAGTAGTTTTGAAATGTTTTGCATTCAACCAGGGTTGAAATAATCATTTTTAAATGATTTATTAAATGGATAAGTATAATTCTGACAACAGCTTCTGAGCCTCCCCAAATGGCTATATCCTTAAGAGAAAAAAAAAGTGTCAAATCTTAACACTCCATGCTGTTCACAGCAGCTGCCACACTTCTGCAAAATGCGTTGGAACAATTCTGAAAAGCATTTTGCCTGTTGGGAATAAGACCATGTCTTCTTTTACAATTTAGAAAGCTTTCTATTCACAGGCTGAATTTTCTAGATTACTTGTTTGTTCTTTTATGAAATGGGTAATTGATAGTTCTGCAGTTTGTATTGAGTTAGGAAGAAAAATGATCTTTTGAAAAATGTATCATTAAGTCTGCTGTGTAGAGGTTAATCAGAAGGATGCAGTGGTGAAACTAAGCTATGTCTTAACTCGATTGAGGGAGACAGAAGATTTGCCGAGTGCTTTATCCATGTAGATTTTCTGGAGTGCTTCTCTGTGCAGCATCTTTACTTGTACACAGGTTTTCACATATGCAATTAGTGGTGTTTATAGATTGCCTGTTATTCAATTAACAACTGAGCTGGCCATATCAACTCACTGCAGACTTGCCTTTTCACTGCCAGAGATTGTACCAGGGTTATCAACTTACACAGGCTTGGATGTCTTCCAGCTGTTTAATTATAGTGTCATGTGCTTTGCTTTTTCTAGTTGCATTAGTTTATAAATGTAATATGTTGTCTTATTTCTGTGATGAATACTTCATTTCAGCAGGTTAAACATGATGGTAGAAAAGTATTGATTTCTGACACTGTTTCCCCTGTGTTCATTTAGATATTTTCACATGGCTGTTATTGATTTTTTTGAAAGAGGTAAACATGAGAAAGAACACCCCAAAATGTATGCTTGTCTAACCCATATGAAGCAAAACCACACATTCAGCTCTTAATAGTCATTTTCTCCATACTTCATTTTCTTCCAGTTTTTAAACCAAATACTTGTCTTGCCAAGTAGGAAAGAATAAAAATATTAATTCTAGTTTCAGACAATCACATCATGCTTAGTTTTTTCAAACTATGAAAAATGTCTGTCCAAATAGTAAACTTTACTACTTATAGTCAGTTTACTTTTTGTCTTACATATAGTAAAACCTGAATGAGTTATTTATCAAGGATGTAACAAAAATTATTTTTAAACATGATGATAGAAGGCCTGTTTTACTTTCTCACTACCTTTTGAAAATATTGCCAAGTGCTTTTGTGCACATTGGAGGAACTCCCTGTTTTTTGTTTCTTCCCCCCGCCCCCTGCATCTTGGAAATTGGCATCTAGAAGCTCAACTTGCTGCCATCTGGGTGAGCCACTCTAACAAATAGTCTTTAATGATGGATTTTTAAACTGTAATTAATAGTAGTTTTGCTTCCTTTGGTTTTTATTTACAGTATTCACTAATTTTGAAAGAGGATATCCAGTTGTCTGAATATATTGTAGTTGGACCCCTTACATAAAGCTTTGTACATTGGCCCAGAGACCCAAGTGTCCTTGCTTTTGATTTTGCAATATCATTTCTTATAGTTTGACACAAAAAGTTCAGAGACAGTTTTAATATTTCACCTAATATTTAGTGATAACTATATACAACTCTTTACTTGATGCAACATTCGGTATATTAAGAGTTACTGGTATTAGCACTGACATTGCTGAAGACTTTCAGTGTGGTGAGAGTGATGAAACAGTAATGAAATCTTCTTTAGCTATCTTGGCAGTTTGGGAACCTAAAAAAAATTAAGGTGAATCTTTGAGCTCCGAAGCATGAACTCCCCAAATTATATTGTTTTCTTCATATGTTTCACTGTGGAGAGTTAAAGTAGGTTATGTTAGCTACCTACTCTCACCTGCAACTTATACGGAATAACCAGTTTTCTGGGTAGAAATTTGAGGGCAGGAATACTTAGTGGAGTAAAAGTACAGTGGTACCTCAGTTCACAAATGCTTTTTGTTTGCGAACAATTTGCTTCTCAAAAGTATTTGGCAAAATTTTGTTTTTGTTTGCAAACTCTATATCTGATGACAAACATGACCACAGCCATGTTTCCCGCACAAACACAAATGTGACTATCTTTTCCAGAATCGTGGAACAAATTAAGTACGTGAACCATGTTACCACTATATCTTTTATTTCTTTGAACTCATGAGATTAGTAAGCAAGGAGGATGCTTTCAGCTGACACATATGGAACATAGAGAACAGAAAATGTTTGCTATTACAGCAGATTTAATTCTCAGAGCAAAGCAGATAGTCAGGTTTCAGTGGCAGCATGCTCCACTGGAGGTGTGGGCCTGGTGGCCGTGGTGTCAATAACCAACTTGGTGATCTACCAGGAAAAGGCTGACCCCTCTTGCTTGGAGGCTTTTTATTTTAGGATTGCCCTGTGCTGTATGGTAACCATTGGATATTGTGCCTATATAAATTAAAGTTAAATGAAATTTAAAATTCAGTTCTTCCTTCAGTCATGTGAATAACATTTCGAGTGCTTAGCTGCTTACCACTAATAGCTAGCAAATTGGACAGGGTTAATATAGAACATTCCTATCACTGCAGAAATTTCTTTGGGACTGTTATGCTTCCCAGAATTGATGCTGCTTAAATATACCAGTGAAGGAAATGCCTAATTAAAAAAAAGTTATTAGTACATGTTTATAGTACTTAATGATAATATTCATTGTGGGGAATTGGTACATGTACATATCTCAATTCTTTTTTCCCCTGTTTTAGAATTTTATTTATTTATTATAAGTCTTTGTCATGGTAACTGTTATAAACACAGATTAATAGCCAGGTTGACAGGCTGAAAAACATATATGTAAAACATGTAAGACAATTATACAAAATTAATGTACACATTTAGATACATTGGCCATGCTGGACTATAATAACTTTTTTCCTCTATTTTTATTTTGCACATGTAAGAGAAACCATGAGATATTTAAACTTCTGAATCTGATTTACTCCATGTAGCATTATGGTCTCAGCGTGCACACTTTTTCCTACAAATGACTCAAGTTTATCCTTCTTTATTGTGTGTAAATACTACATTTCCTTTATACATTCACCTGTTATACATGTGATATAGGCTGCTTCCAAGACATAGCTATTATGAATTGTGCTGCTATAAATATAGGTATGCGTGTATCACTGTAATATAATGTCTTTAACTCTTTTGGAAAGATACCTAGGAGGGGACTAGTTGGGTCAAATGGAATTTCTGTTTTTAGTTTTTCGAGGAATTTCCATAGTGGTTGCAACAATTGACACTTCCACCAGTAATGAAGAAGGGTTCCTTTTTCTGCTGCAGCGTTTCCAGCCTTGGCTCATTTCTTGATGATAGCTGTCCTCTCTGAAATGAGATGGAATCTGTTTTGTTTTAATTTGCATTTCTTGAATGACCAACAATGTTGAACATTTTTCATGTGTTTATTGGCCATTTGTACTTCTTCATTTGAGAATTGTCTGCTTATTTCAGATGCCTGTTTTTTGATTGGGTTTTTTAATCAGGGGGGACTGTAATATTTTCTTTGTATATTCTAGATATTAGCCCTTTGTCTGAGGAGTAGGTTGCAAAATTTTTTCCCATTCTGTAGGTCACCTCTTCACGCTGTTGGTGGTCTCCTTTGCTGTGGAGAAGCTTTTTAATTTGGTATGATCCCGTTTGTTGATTCTTGGTATTATTTCTTGTGCAACTGGGGTTCTGTTCAGAAAGATTTTGCCTACACCTGTATCTTCAAGGGTTTTACTTATTTTGTTTTCTAACAGATTGTTTCTGTTTTAATATTTAAGTCTTTGATCCATTTTGATTTTTGTTTAGTGCATGGTGAGAGATACAAGTCTAGGTTCAATCTTTGGTATATAGATAGCCAGTTTTCCCACCACTATTTGTCAGAGGATATCATTCTTCTAGCAAAAGTATTTGTCTCCTTTGTCAAAAATAAGGTAGTTTAGTATGCCTGGAGTAGTTTCTGCATCCTCTGTTCTGTTCCCTTGATCCACAAATCTAGTTTATTTTTTTTTCCCCCCAATGACATGCTGGGTTTTGTTTGTTTGTTTGTTTTTGTTTTTTTTTTTTAATCACTGTAGCATTGTAGTATAATTTGAATGCCAGGATTGTGACACCTCCTGCTTTGCTCTTGTTGCCCAGGATTTCTTTCACTGTTCTAATTCTCTTCTGGTTCCACATGGATTTTAGGATTGCTTTCTCTAGTTCTGTGAGGAATGCTATTGGTATTCTGAATGAGATTACATTAAATCTGTATAACAGTTTTGGAAATATAACCATGTTGCCTATATTGATTCTGCTGGAACCAGGATATCTTTCCATTTTCTGATGTCCTCTTTCAGAATACAGTACTATAGTTTTTATTATAGACATCTTCTACTTCCTTGGTTAGCTTAATTGCTTTTTTTTTGTACCGGGACTCGAACTCAAGACCTTGTACTTACCAGGCAGGCGCTTGTGCTGCTGAGCTATATCCCCGCCGAGCTTAATTTCTTAAGTATTTCATTTTTCTTGATGCTGTTGTAAAAGTTATTGTACCCCTAATGTCCCTCTCAGTGAGTTTGTTATTGGTGTACAAGAACACTATTGATTTTTGATTGTTGACTTTGTATCTTGCTATGCTAGTGAATTTGGTTATTAATTCTAGGAGTCTTTTGGTGGAGTTTTTGTGGTTTTCCATGTAGAGGATCATGTCATCTGCAGATAATGAAAATTTAACTTCTGTGATGCTCTGGCTAATTTTTTGAGACCTGTATTTGACAGGAGTGATGATAGTGGATCTCTCTCTTTCTCTTCTCCTCTCTCTCCCCCTCTCTCTCCTGCCCTTCCTTTCTTCCTTCCTTCTTTCCTTCCTTCCTTTCTTTTAGGGGCAGTGTGAGACAGGGTCTCACTATGTAGTTCAGGCTGGCCTTGAGCTCACTATGCAGCCCAGGCTTGCCTTGAACTCATGGCAATCCTCCTGCCTCAACCTCCTGTGTGCTGGGATTACAGATGTGCTCTACCATGTCATGCTCTACCATGATGTTAGATGGAAAGCTTTCAGTTTCTCTCCATTTAATATGATGTTTGCCATTGGTTTGTCATAGATGGTTTTTATCAGATTGAGATAAAGACTTTCTATACCTATTTTCTTCAGGGTTTTTTTTTTTTTTTAATCCTGAATGGATGTTGGATTTTGTCAAATGCTTTTCTGTGTCTATTGAGATGCTCATGTGATTTTTGTCCTTCATTCTGTTTATGTGGTGTGTTACATTTATTGATTTGAGTATGTTGAACCATCCCTGCATCCCTGAAATGAGTCCTGCTTTGTCACGATGTATGATCTCTTTGATGATTTGCTGCATTCTGTTGCCAGTATATTATTGAGGATTTTTGTGTCTATGTTCATGAAAGAGATGGCTGTAGAACTCTTTTTTGGTTGGGTCCTTTTCTGGTTGTGGAATCATGGTGAAGCTTGTTTCCAGGAATGACTTTGGGAGTACTGCTTCCCTTTGGGAAATGCTCAATTTAATGGAGTCATTGAATTTGGGGTTTTTAAATTGTTAAATGAGACAAAGAAATTGATTATCTTGTAAAGCAAAACCCCAGATGTAAGATTTAAGAGGTAATGAATTCAGTGATTCAGTAATAAAATTCCTTTACTCTTACCGGAGATTTCATCGTGGGATTGTTTTGCCCATGGTTATATGACTGCAACAGCTCTGGCAGAATTAAAAAATACGGTAATGATTCTTTATTCTGACTATGCCCATTCACTGCTGTGGAGTCTTTCTCCAGTAAATTATAATTATAATTTGTTTAACAGTGTACAAGGTTTCCACTGTGGGTAAATTGGTTATAAAGAGAGAAATCTGTTAGCTCAGTTAGTTGCTATTTTTTAATTTATGAGGTTAGAATTAGTGTTTCACATGTTTAGCTATACTGTGCCCCATAGACATAGATTATAACTGTGGCCCTGACAAGTCATTACTAAACGTGAGTGGTGGTGGGGGGTACAGAGGTTATACTTCAGCAACAAATAGCAGGGGTTTTGTGAAGATTAAACAGGTGATTAAATCTCAAGGTTGGGAGGGAACTAATAGACAACTTGATTTAACCATATTTTGGTCTAATAATATGGAAGTATTGCATGCCAAAAACACTGGTTCATATTTTAATTAAAATTGTACTATCCTTAACAATACATCTTTTTGAATAAATTTAATCCCAACATTCACCTGATATAATTCACAGTCTAAAAAGCTGCATGCTAAAATCTCAAGAAAAAGTTCTTAATATATTATGAACACTTTGTTTCTAGTAGTAGTTTGTTTTGTTTATTTTGAGGATCAGTTCCAGGAGTAAGGATTAAAAATGACATTGATGTACGTAATGTTTATCTTTCCTGATGAGTGAAAAACTTAGGTATTATTTCAGTTTGATCTCTTTGTTCCAGACAACACAAGTTTCGTAGATGTGTGTTTCTGCCTGTTGTAATGGAAAAGGTAAAGCATTTGCAACGGATTATCTGCATGTGCTTCAGATTTATTCTGGAAAGTCTAATTTTTCATCAAATAATTTAAAAATTAGTCAGAGGGTTCCAAGAGTTGAAACTAAATTCCTGATCAGTGTGGCTGTCTAAGGAATTTCACAGACATTGGAGGGACTATGTGTTGACCACAGTGATGTTGTAAGTGGGTGTTGGTTAAGTTCTATTTTTGACTTAGAGGGTGATGTGAACTCTGATGGAAAGTAGTAGTAATTTTCTAGTTAGGTTTTTATTTTTTGTGAGGATTTAAACACTTGCATTATTTGTGTTAAGGGGTTTTAAAATTTTTTAACTAGTAAAAGTTTGCAGTACATAATAATTACATTTATCATGAGAAGTTGGTACACTTATATAACACATCCCCTTCCCCTCTCCCTCTGTCTCTTGGTCCCCTTCCCTTTTGCAAAAAGATCTGTCTCTTTGTTTCTTACTGTCTTTTATTTTACTCTTTAATATATTTATATTTTTATTTTTATATTTTATATAAGAGAACTCATGCAATATTTAAGCTTGTTTGTCTGATTTATTTCACAACATTGTGATTTTAAGGTGTATCTATTTTCCTACAAATGACTCAGTTTATCCTTTGTGGCTGAGTAGTCCTCCATTGTGTTGAGCTTTTACAAGACTTGTAGAATTTTGTGATGCAGGAGTTAACCCCTTGTGCACAGAAACCATCAGGATTAAACATATTTGAGAGAGTGTGAGCATCAGAGGGACAGATCTAGGGCCCCCTGCTTGGAGATCTCAAATGATTTCCAGTTAGCAAGACTGAGAAGACTCATCAATTAATTATGTCCTTTCTCTGCTTGTTTCAGTTACAGTGTTTGAATATGGACTTCATTAAACATTCCCACAAGTATATGGGCACCTCTCCTTTCAGATGCTAGTTTGCTTCAGAGTGTAGTCCTTAAGCCCTTAAGGAACAACATTAAAATGTACTGGATTACTGTAGTTGAATATGCTCCCAGTGACCCACCTCTTCCAATAAGGCCCTACCTCCTAACAGCAAGTCAGCTGTAAGCCCCCATAATCCAGTTACCTTACAAAAGCCCCATCTGTGAGCACACGACGCTCGTGGGAGGCATCTAGGTATGAACCATAGCAATGGGCATATACGTTTTCTCTGAGTTAAGTACACTTTAGTATATATTCAGGAATGTGATTGCTAGATCATATGTAATTCTAAGTGATTAATATTTTGAGGAATTGACACCTTTTTCAGAGCAGTTACACTGTTTTACTTTTTTTATTAGTTCATGTTTGCAATACATAATGTGTACATTCCTTGTAAGGAGGTGGTCCATGTACATAACAAATCTTAATTCCCTTTTTCCTTCTTGTCCCTTCCCACTCCCTTCATCTCTTGATCCCCTTTCCATTTTAGACAGATCTGTCTCTCTACTTCCTATCTCTTTTTTTTTTTTGAGACAGGGTCTTATTATGCAGTTCAGGCTGGCCTTGAACTTGTTTGTGTAGCCTTGAACTCATGGTGAATCTCCTGCCTCAGCCTCTGCCTCCTAAGTGCTGGGATTACAGGTGTCCTATTATCTCTTTTATGTTGCTTTATTTATAATTTGGGTTTCCCATATAAAAGAAACCATGTGGTATTCAAGCTTGAGTGTCTGATTATGTTTCTTACCAGAAATACCAGTGCACAAGAGGTCGTTTCTCCCTATCCTTACCAACACCTGTTTTCTGGTTTAGCTGTTGTTATTGCCTTGTATTATTTTTGTTTGATAATGATCATACTAATGAGTGTGAAATGGTGTCTCATTGGGGTTTTTATTTGCATTTCTCTAATGATTACTGATCTCAGGTATCTTTTCCTGTGCGTACCGATCATTCCTATATCTGATCTCCTTGCTTCAGCTGCTTTTAAGTCAATTATGAGTGCTGTTCAACAGCTTTTAACTGCTCCAGGTTTCCCCAGGTGGAGGGTTGCTAACATTTGCTTTCTTTGCTTCCTCTTCGGTATCAATGTCAGTGGTTTCCAACTTCTTTTTCAGGTTGATTTAGATTATCTTTATAATAAAACAGTTAATTCTTTATGAGTTTTTCTTGCACCCATCCAGTCTCTCAGTTCTTATAGGAGGTTCCTCAGTCTTTAAAAGTGCAGCCTCATGCACTTTCAGTGAATGCTTTCCTGCATATTAATTTTTTCATACTTTTGGTAAAATTTTTTTGAATAATCCTCATAAACCATAATATTGCTTTTTGCTAGTGAGAAGAGGAGATGTCCTGGCAGCTTGGAGTGGTATCCGTCCCCTCGTTACAGATCCCAAGTCTGCAGACACTCAGTCCATCTCCCGAAATCATGTTGTCGATGTTAGCGAGAGTGGCCTTATCACGATAGCAGGTACGAGATGTCACCTTGTTATTGGAATGTTCTCTAGATATGAACTTGACTAAATTGCTCCATGAGATTCTCTTCTAACTAATGAACAAGGGTTTTCTTTCTGTGATTCTGATTAGAGTCTTAACTTTAGTTTGCCATGTTTATTATAAACAATAGGCAATTTTTGTAATTAGTAAGTTGATAAATGGTTAATTATAAGAAAACTAAGGGGTAGCAGTTTCTCTGTAGGTGGGAAGTGGACAACTTATCGATCTATGGCAGAAGATGCTGTGAACGCTGCAATCAAGGTTCACAGTTTGAAAGCAGGACCTAGTAGAACAGCTGGACTTTTCCTTCAAGGAGGCAAAGATTGGAGCCCCACACTGTATATTAGGCTTGTCCAGGATTATGGACTTGAAAGTGAGGTGGGTAGGCATTACCACATCATCTTACTTGACTTACTTCATCTCTCACTATTACTAGCAACACAATTGGCAACCATAATATGGCCTTCTTGATTGATTGATTGATTGATTGATTTTTTTTTTTTTTTGTACCGGGAATTGAACTCAGGATCTTGCTCTTGCCAGGCAGGCTCTGTGCCACTGAGCTATATCTCTGGCCCCTCCTCCTTGATTTAGAGTATCCTTTTGCTGAGTACATTTCTCTCTGTACTGTGAAAGTAAAGTAAGAAAAAAAGGTAATCCTTCTTTGCCATAGTTGCCTAAGTTGCCTAAAAGTCAATATACATTTAAGTTTCTATTTTGAAACCTGGAGTCCATTTGGTTTATTCCTGTTGTACAGAGCTTCCCAAATTCTTTCCATCCTAAGTATAAGGAAGGCTGTACTTCAGAAGTGATATCATGAGCAAAACGAAGCTGAAGCTTCATTAGTCATTGATACAGTGATACATGAGTAGCTGAGTTAGTGCTGGTCTAAGCATTCGTGAGCCCAGGTGGTTTCCTCCCACAAAATCAAAACCTAAATTACACGCTGTAAGAAAACTGAGAAGGTAAGCATGCACTTTTTTTTTTTTTTTTTTTTGCTTTGTACCTAAAATGTATTGGTAGTCAAAGTCCCTCTCTAATACAATTTTGTTTACATAGGTGGCACAACATCTTGCTGCTACCTATGGTGACAAAGCTTTTGAGGTAGCCAAAATGGCAAGTGTGACTGGAAAAAGGTGGCCTATTGTTGGAGTGCGGCTTGTGTCAGAATTTCCATATATTGAAGCAGAGGTATGTGGATGGTCATATGGGCATTTTTTGTCTGCCATGGAATACCATCCATCTGTTCAGTCTTCATTTTCTTTAAAAATTGCAAGTAACTGAGTTTTAATGCATACATGTTAGCTAAAACTTGAGAAAAGTGTCTGTCTGCCCAGTGTAGATTCTTTCATTCACAAAACTTTAATTCTGAAATGATGTTGATAGTGGTAATAATAAAATAGACTTCATTCTTTTCAATGGAGCTATCCCAACCCTTGTGAATTCACAGCTCTTTGTTCCTTTTGTGAATTTTTGCCTCTGGAGTATATGTCACCCATTTCTTGCATGATGGCATACCTTCCTCTGACAGTTTCTTAAAGATTTGTATCAAATGTTCTGAACCCTGACATTATACTTTATTTGTGATCCATGGTGCTTTGGAACAGTGGTGTCCAGAAACTGTTCGCTTTTCCATTGATTCAGGGTTTCTGTCCTCTGGTTACTCTGAAACAGAAGACTTTACAGCCTCCAGAGATAGGACTATAACTTTTCTCTACTCTTCTATTGCCCATTCAGTTATATAAATTAACTTCCCTAATATGTATAAACAAAGAGAACTAAGTGATTACTGTGAATGGTTAGTGGGAAGTGGTGCAGTTTGCATGTGGATGCCAGGTTCTATTCAGGAAGAAGGCATTAACTCTTGTCCAATTTATCCCATTTCCCAAGTCCTCATTGGCACTGGCATGCAGATAGAAGACTTGTGTTGTGTCACTGTCTCATGCATCTTGGAAAACCACAAAGCATAAACAGAAATGTCACCTTTTCAGAGCATCAGTTCGTTAAGTGAAACTTTGTTTCCTCTTTTTAAATAATCTTTCTTTAATTTAGGTGAAATATGGGATTAAGGAGTATGCCTGTACTGCTGTGGACATGATTTCACGCCGCACTCGCCTGGCTTTTCTCAATGTCCAGGCTGCAGAGGAAGCCCTGCCCCGGATTGTTGAACTGATGGGCAGAGAATTGAATTGGGATGAGAAGAAGAAAGAGGTATCATACGGAAGTCTTAAAAACCACATTTCCCTTTGTAAACATGCCGTGGCCTGATCTGTTTGTAGAACTAGTATAATTTTGATGGTAATCTTAAATTTCTTGTGAATTTCTCTGTGTGTGTGTGTGTGTGTATACAGTATTGCTAGGCTTTAGGAAAATGGAAATATATTCTCGCACCAAAATTTCATCATTTCTGGAAAAGATCTTACAGAGAATGCTCTTAAATTCATGGTCATAATTCCTGGAAAAGATAGATATGAATGATGTGGGTTAGAACCTCTTCTGGGTTTCATTGAAAATACTCTTAGAATGTATTCAGTGAAATTCATACCCTTGCTAACTTGTCTTTGGTATGAAATAGTAGTTTCACTGTCTGACCACCAAGTGCGTAACATTTTCGTCATTTGAGATTTTATGTTTATATCTAAACTTTAATAATAAAGTCAGTGGTGCTCATATACATATATTTCTGTACACACACACACAGATTTATTATAATAAACAGAAGATCTTTATATTTTTTAATTAACCCAAACTTCTGTGATATACAAAGGCTTATGACATATTTTCATAAATTAAAAAAAATACTTTGGGCACTTACTGGGTTTAGTTCCTTTCCCCCTGCTTTCTCTTGAATCCATTTTATTTAGGCTGTTTTTATCACCACCACCTTGCTTTATTAATCTTGGTCAAGCTTACCAGGAATGTCTATTTTGTTCAATATACAACTCGCAGTTCTCATTTTACTCAACCAGTTCTCAGTATCTGACACAGTTGGTTCTTCTTTCTTGAACTGCTTTCTTACATTCTGGAAGACCACTTCTTTTGAATCACCTTCTGTCCCCTCTAAATACTCCCCCACAGACTTCTCCAGTCATAAATAACTATTCTACCTTTTAGTTACTTAGGCCTAAACCTTACTATCATAATTTATGCATCGTCTCATACCCTGTCTAAATCTATCAGCAAATCTTAGCATATTTATCTTCAAATACTGTTTCTGTTCAACTTTTTCTTTTCACATTCAACTCCTGTCACCCCAATTTAGGCTCCTAGTAGGTCTCATATGAATTATTATAGACTTTCCTCTATACTGATGTCCCTGCCTTAACAATTTATAAACAAATCCAAACCATTGGATATTATCAGTCAAAAATTTAGAGGGAAGTCCTGGGATGGAGATATTAAGTTGACTTCTAAGCTATTAAACTGAGTTATATCATGGAGAGAGTTAGTGTAGCTAGATGATGAAAGTGGCCCCAAGGCTGATGATCTCTGGAGTACTCTCAAGAAGTTACAAATAAGGAGAAAGAGAAAGTAATAGCTAATGAGTAAGTATGAGAAGACTGAGAGCAAATTGTGACTCAGAGGGTAACTTAGTCCATTAAACCTGTTCCCAAATACCATAGACTCCATGGCTTAAACAACAAACATTTATCACGATCCTGGAGGTTGAGGAGTCCAAGACCAAGGGACCAGCAAACTTGAGGTTGGGTGGCATCCTGCTTCCTGATCATAGACAGATGTCCTCTTGCCGTTTTCTCACATGGAGTAAATGAACATTATTTAGCACCTGTGTCATGTGATGAATGAGCAAGGAAGGACTGGACATCTGGCCTGTCCATAAAACATTCTCATTTTGGTGTATAGTCCCAAAGAGGGTTACATATCAGACTCACCTGGAAAATACAGTGGAAAAGGCAGATTTCAAGGCTTGACCTTAGCCTACTAGAGTCAAAGTCTTGAGAGATGAAAACGTGTTCCTATATTTTCAAAATTATCACCTAGTAATTTTAATGCATTGTACTGTATCATACTGATGGAGGAGGTAACTGGTCAAACAGGGTGCCTTAATCCTGATTGTGCTTCTGTAGGGGATAACCTTTACCCCATTTTATAGGTGAGGAACCAGGCTCATAGAGTAAAACCTAGTCAGAGTTCCTATGAGCGGTAAATTGTGAAGCTAGGATTGACACCCAGTGTTCCGATCCCACAGCATAAGCTTTCCCCACCCTGCCCTGTTGCCTCTGCATTAGCCATACTGGTTTGTAGCTGTTCCAGTTTTAAGATGTAGTTTGATCAGCAAAAGCTCTATACAGAGGCACCACAAGAATGAAACTTACTCCTGTGCTCTTGATAATCACTTTTACCATGGAGAAGGTGTGGGGATAATAAGTTCTTACAGAAATTACAGTTGAATTGAATATGCAGCAGCATATTTTGTGCAAGGAATTCAAGCAGTAGGAGGTAGGAAGGAGGAAAAATTTCTGTAAACTGGTCGTATTTGGAAACTATTTAACCTCATTTCAAATTTTGTGAGCAGATTTATGTGCTTAGAAATACTCTTCCATTTCCCCTTACAAAGTAACAAAAATAAAAGACCTAAAGCTATTATTCAGTTCCTGAGACATAGGAGTATTAATGAGAACTATGGACAGTCTAGAGAGAACAAAAGAGAGGGAGGGAAAAAAAATTAAAAGGTTAGAAAGTTGGATTTCTGAGAAAAGGTTAAAAGCATTGGGAATATTTAACCTGCAAAAGTGAAAGAGGAACAAGGTGATAAATAACTCTCTGTAGATGAATTGTGGTTGTTTTGCCGCTCAGTACTTAATGAGTGACTTGTATACTGAATATTGCACCAAATATTTTAGGGGAATAATAAATGGCTTATAGTTTCAAGAAAGGATCTTAAAGTCTAGTCATGGAGTTAACCATATACGTATACCTCAGAAATGGATGTATGTTTTCAAATTTTAGAGAAATATTTAGAATAACTGTTATATAAGACTGAAATCCAACCAACCTGGAAAAACTGGCTAGGAAGGAAGACATTGTCTGGCAGAGTTGGGGTTTGATAGGGGGCTTGACCAAGGACATTTAGAGAGAGAGACTGCCAAATTGTGACTCATAGGTCATACGTGAAAAGATTACTACCTGGTCAAAAGAGTAGGAAATTCTAAGTTAAACAAATAAAGAAAAGTGTTTTCTTTAGGTAATTCGGAAACTTTGAAATGCTTATGTATATTGTCAAGTCCAAAAGAGAACTTATTTCAAGACAGACCAAACTTGCACTCTTTGGGCTAAGCAGGAAGGGTTTTCGTATTTCTTAGGACATAGTATGGGAAATGCTGCACTATAGAATTTGATATAGTGGATTTTGTAACTCTCAGACAAGGAATACAGTTCATTGACTTTAAAGAAAATAAATAGCATTTAACGTAGATCGAGTCTTGCAAAAACAAATATTTTCAAAGTTCATTTCAGTGAGGAAGGAAAGGGGGAAACAAGTGAAGAAATGAGGTGACTCGACAAAGCAAGCTGACAAACACCAAGTTTAAAACTAGTAGAAGAGGGCTGGTGAGATAGCTCCATGGCATAAACGCCTGCCTGGCCAGCATGAGGTCCTGAGTTGGACTCCCAGTACCCACATACGAAAAAAGGGCCGGTGATATCACTCAGCGGCACAAGCTCCTGCTGGCAAGCGCAAGGTCCTGAGGTCGACTCCTGGTACCCACATACGAAAAAAGGGCCGGTGATATTGTTCAGCAGCACTGGCGCCTGCTGGTGCACGAGGTCCTGAGTTCGACCCCTGGTACCCACAAAAAAAAAAAAAAAAAAAAAAAAAAAAAAACTAGTAGAAGATCAGTTGCTCAACAGTGATAGATTGGATAGTAGGTACAATATGGACGCATATGAACAGTGTCAGGAATTGGCTGAGTGATGGGGAATCAAAATGACTTAAAAATCGAGAAGTAAGGTCTAACCTAGATCTTGTTTAACCTTACAACCACTAGAAACTTGAATGCTGGAGAGAAGGGAGAACTATTCAGCTTATAGTTTAGTACCAATGTTATTTCCCTGCTCCTACCCCCCCATACCACTTTCATGTGAGAAAACAGCAAAATAAACATTGGTGTGGGAGAATAGATTCTCTAGGAGGCTACCATTTGTCTCCATTAAAGGCTAAATTAGGTTTATGTTAGTCAGAGACTTTGCTGTTGGGATTAATTACTGTTTATCTTTAAAATATTGTAGTAAATGGGAGCCAGCAGACAGAAGGTGGGCAAATGTAGTACCACATTTCAAAAAGGAACGAAAAGAAAAACAGTTTGCAATGTATGTAGAAACAGTTGTCTTATCATTGCTATTGAGTGGTCTTTAAATTGTTGCATTTAAGTTTGGTAAATACATATTTAGCAAGCAGTGGTGATCACTGGAAGCTTATAAGGAAGCAACTTAGGAAAAGTCATTTCAGACATCTCATTTTCTTTTTAAATAGAGAAAGGTGATTGTAAAATCAGGCAAATACAGACATGATATATATGGGTTCCATATATTATAAACTTTCATGTGATCTTTGTAAAATTGGTAAATTTATAACCAGTCAAGATACCATTGTGGATCTCAGAGGGGATCTCTGATGGTCATTAGCGCTGAAGCACATAAGCAGCTCTAGTCTTCTTGGGTCAGGAGCTCGGATACCTAGGCTGACGGCGTGCATCTTCGGTCTAACCAGAAACTAATGGGTGAATGAATGGTGATAAATTGAAGCAGTGAGTGAAATTCAGTTAGGTATAATTTAATAGAAACAAATGGTAAACTTTGCATTAGGTAGAAAAACAACTCCATCTATTCAAGGTACAGTTTACAAGGCTTAACAGTAGCACATGTGGAGAAATATATAATTTTAGTTAACTGTGAGTGCATAGTAGTTAACAGTGGACCATGGCTATTCTCAAATCCAATTGTACTCTTAAGCTGCATTAATAGAAATCATGTATTTAGATTGATGAAGGTGATAGTTACTCCCTTCTAGTTACTTGCCAGATTTCTGTTGAAGGATTATGTTTTGTGCTGATAATTGTATTATGTAACAGTATTTGTGTTCTGAAAGAAATGCATAGCAGACACATTTGAAAACATATATGCAGCACAGCAGTTCTAAACTAAAAAAAAATAGTAACAACTGAAAACAAAAATTCTAAGGAAGAAAGTACATGATGCTATTTTATGTGTGCTGAGAAGGTTTATTCTACTATAGCAAAGTTTTGCTCATCCAAAACAAGTTGGAAGAATTGCAAGGAAGTCGATTAATCCCAATATAAAACTTCCTAACAATTGGAGCCATCCTTTTCTGGGCTACATTTAGAGGAATTAAATTACTTCCCAATTGCCAGAGCACTTTAGGTAGAGTCTTATTCTTCCATTTTTGGAATGTTATACAGGAGGTGGAGTTAGGGAGGAACATTGTGACCCTGAAGGAAAAATCTCCCCTAGATTTGAAATGCCATGATTCCTCGTTTGATGGACTATGGATATATTACATAGGCAATGAAGAGACATTAATTTAGGAAGAGTTTATTGTTCGAGGGAAGCGTCAAAGATGGCATTTCCAAGGATATGAATTTTAAACTAGTTTGTAGAAAATACTGGTCTAAATTGCTGGAACAGCAAAATAATTTTTCTTTATGATAACTGGTGAATTTTCTTATGTGAAGAGAGAAATCTGATAGTGAAGAATGACCTTGGAGATGGAGATGCATGGGCAAGTTTTATTTATGCCCCCACCCCCACTTTTCATTTTTTAAACTCAAACTGTTATTTGGCATTGATAACTTTTTATTTGCTAACATTTCTGGTATCTTTTTCCTGAGAGGAAATTTCTCAAAGAAGGGAAGGAATAACATCAAGAACTTTGTCTTCCCAAGAAACAGAAGAGTAACATGTCATATCACTAACATAAGAAAACACATATAAACAAATTTCATATAAGTGTGTGTGTGTCAATGGTTTATTTCTTTAGTTTCATTTATTGGCACTTCAGATTTCAGAGTTTGGCACCCCTTGAAGTAATAACATCTTTTGATGGGTAGTTGAGGCATGTAAGATGTGTTTAGGTTTTTGCAAGGTATTCCTATATATAACAGTCACCCTCAAGATGCCAGTGGTTTATCACAGCAAGCACATATTTTCATTCATCTTATGTAAAAACTGCATCTTAGCTGCTGTGGCTCTTCTCCATAACTAGGCTGGCTTCAGATCTCATCCAAGGCATGCTGTTTTCATGGTAAGGGAGCAAGAGGCTAAGAAAAATTATAACGTTACTTTCAAAGCTTTCATTGAAAAGTGCCACATATTTTATTCATGTTCCATTGGACAAAGTCAGCCACACGATCAAGTTTACACATACAGGATTGAAAAGAGAATATGTATGGGGGAGAAGTGTGTGTGTGAGCACATTTGCATGTATGAGGATACAGTGAAAGTTGTAAACAAAATATGCTGTAAGAGAGTCACCTTGGAGGTACTTTGATGGGAGAATGACATGAGGAAAACTAAGGACAGTGTTTCCAGCAGTAGTTAGTATCAAGTAAGACCTAGGGCATGGAAAGCAGAGGGCAGCTTGTTTCTTCCTGACTCTGTAGCTATCAGAATCCTGATGGTAAAATTTCAACATAGTTAATCACAAGGTGTCTGTCTTGGCACTGCATGTGGTATTACAGTAGTTGTTCAACTCCTAGGTATCTTCCCTTCTATTTGCTTTTTTGTTGTCAAACCATAACAGTTTAGTCCTGCAGGATTTGCTGATCAATACTGTGCAAGAATACTCTGCAGTAAAAAGAAACAAAATATTAAAACATAGCAACATGAATCATTTTGATATGTGAAAGCAGTCAAACACAGAAGCCTACAGTCTATGTAAAACCCTTTATATGGTATTCTAGAAAAAGTAAACTCCAGTGAACAAAAGCAAATCAACAGATGCCTGGGGCCAGAGGTCAGGGGAAGGAATTCACTAGAGATGGAGTGAGGAAGCTTTTTAGGGTGATGGAAATGTGCTATATCTTGGTTGTATTAGGGCATACATCATATTGTATATGTAAAAGAAGTGTATTTTATTGAATGTCAATTTAATGTCAGTAAAACTGAAAGATATAAAAGTATGCTAGTCAAGAGAGTGAAGGTCAGCTTCCTTTTTGAAGACTAAAAGGAAGAAAGACAAAAAAGATCAATAATTTTTTCTGCAAAACTTTGAACTTTGTGTGTATGGCTCTGTTTTAGAAAGAACTTGAAACGGCCAGAAAGTTTCTCTATTATGAAATGGGCTATAAATCTCGATCGGAACAGTTAACAGATCGCTCTGAAATTAGCCTACTGCCTTCAGACATTGACAGGTACTGCTAATGAGTTTCTCTGTTCCTTTTTTCTTCTTATTCTGTGTAAGTGTATTTTACCATTATTCAAATGCTCTATTCCAGGTACAAGAAGAGATTCCATAAGTTTGATGCAGACCAAAAAGGCTTTATTACCATTGTTGACGTTCAGCGTGTATTAGAGGTAATATTTGGGAGAGAGGCTTAATATGTCTTTGATAACAGAAGACTATAAAGATGAAAAGATGATGATATGTAACTTCTTCTGATCTAGTGTTTACTACAAATAATGTTTTTATGTTAATTTTTGAAAGCTTGGTAATGTTAGAAATGAGACATGTATAATTTTTAATCAAACTTCATTTTTCTATATATTTATTTTTCTTAGAGTATCAATGTGCAAATGGATGAAAATACACTACATGAAATTCTGAATGAAGTAGACTTGAACAAAAATGGGCAGGTTGAACTCAATGAGTTTTTGCAGGTGAGTTGTGGTAAAAAGAAACAGATGTATTTGCTTTTATCTTTTGGTTGTCATTATCTGAAATGGATGTTTAACAATGAATTCTGAAGTCCACCCATTTGTCACTTCATTCTGAAAAATAAGAAAGCTTGAAGCCAGCAATGATTGATTTGTCTGCCCTCAGGGATAAAGCCCTACTTGGTGCATATTCCTTTTCTTTCTTTTCATGAGAAACATTCTGTTACATTTGGCAAATAAGATAAAATCCAAGTTAATTATGGCTTAAAGTGTTGAATAAAAAGCATGCTTTGTAAAGAAGTATATCACGGAATATCACTACTAGACCATTCTTCACTTACATCAAGAGAGGCAGCACCATATTTCTAATGTGAAAAGTTAATTTTTTATGGAAGAAGTTTCAGAAATTACTCTTGCTGTCATTGAAGAATCATATTTACTTGAGAATGTAATTATTAGATTTTCACATGCTAAAGAGCCAGAAAAGCAAAAGGAAGGAAACTTGCACTCTTGGGTCAAGACCACGTAGTTTAATCATTTCCATTTCCAATTTTCACCTTATTTAAGTTTCAATTATTTAATCTCTGTAACCATGGAGGAAATAAATTTTGTTACTTTAGCTTCATACTGGATGCTACACATCATTCCTTAAAAGTTCCTTAGAAGTGAGAAATTCACTAAGCCTGTACATTATTTGTAGCTGTCCGTAGGACTCTCTGCATGTGAAGAATGTATTGGTTTCTAGGCAGTCAGGTTATTTTCTGTAGTGCTTCTTGGGCAGGTATTTCAAATGAATGCCAGGTCTTGCTTGCACCATGGCAATGATGAATGCTGAACATGAAATAAATTAATGCTGGGGATTTTGGTCAATGTCAGCCCTTTCTTCACTGTGTCAAGTTGAACAAACAAGATCAAGGCAAAGGAAATGGTAATTGTCTCTCTGGAGATGAGCTGCTGATAAGAGCATTGTTGAATCTAAATGCAGAAAATCTTCACAGGTTGTGTTCAGCATTACAAAAAAGAATGTTTAGTTCTTTAGCTTACTGTTTAACTAAATGCACATTTTAAATTGAATTTAAAATTTCTGCTTGGGAATTTGAAACCATGTAATGCTTTTTTTGTATAATTTTTCTGGAGAATATTGTCTCAGGATTTTAAAAAAACTTCAGAGAAATGGTTCATGCTTCATTCCATGTGTACTGGAAATAAACAATAGCATTTAGGGTTGAAAAGCTTGGGTTTTAGAAACAATAAGAATTTAATTTTATGGATATGCTATATAGTTTAATTTTTAAGTAATTTTCTTGAATTTAATAGAGTTAAGTACATTGACAATAATTTAAGCCACCGCAGGTTTTCTTGTAGAGATTTTAAATAATTATTTCTTGTCCAGTTCTAAATGAAAGAGCATGTTCATGCTTTTAGTAAGGACAAATGAAGTGTAATTTTCAATGTAAAAAATGCAGACCATATTTTTCATGAAATATAATCACATCCAAATACTCCTTTTTTCATATAATATGATTTTTAGGTACATGTAATGTTTAAAGAAAACTTCTGAGTTTTTTAAGGTTTGTACATGTTATACTATTTATGGCTAAAAGAAAACTCCAGCTCCATCAGTTTTGTTAGCTGTGGTAAACTTTGAAGGTCTTCCTGGAATCAGAGACAAAACAATAAACAATAAATTGTTCTGTCTTTAGATGTCAGAATTCCTTATATTACACTGTTTCTCAGATGTATTTGGGGTTTGTTCCAGCAAAACATTTTTCTTTCCTGAAGATTAACAGCTCACGTTTATCCTGATAAACATCTATTTTTGAATATTGATGTGTTTTTCAGTCATTTTCATGGAAGGATCACTATAGATATTGCCAGGTTACATGGCTTCATTTCCAGATTTGGGCTTTAATGACACTTCTGCATGTAGGAGTCCATCTCTTAATAAGCAATCACTTGTGAAACAGCTTTTAATAAGGTCACGAAATTCTGATCCAGCCCCTTGGCAGATGCCTCTGACTCCTTTTGAAAGCTATTTTAAAGAAATGTATCCCTACAGGCTAAAAGCTATAACCCTAAAAATATTTCAATAATTTTCATATGTATTTTTTTCTGATAAATAGCAGTGTTCTTCTTGAAGTAAATAAAAAAGATCGGTGAAATGAAATCAAGGAAAGCAAGTAGTTAGAACCATATCAACTTGAAATGGAAAAAAAAAATCCTTGTGTTCATAATTGCAAGGTGCTTTCCAGATTAAAGGCCTTTGCCTGCTGACTGCATGTAATTTCAAGACTAATTCTGATTTTATCCATTGGATAAAAATGAATTAGCTAAAATGTGGGCTGTAGAGTGCTTTTTATTCTTAGGGTAGGTCTCTGGGTCCATTTTCAGGACTTAAATATAAATTACTTTAAAAACTCTTTAAGGAATTTGGATTTAGGGAACTTGACTTAGTCAAGTATATAGTAACACTGAAAAAAGGATGCTTAAATATAGGTCATAGTTTGTCTTTCTTCAATCCTTGAGATTCCTTTTTAAGATTTTTCAGTGGAATTAAAGATCCGACATTTGAAGTTGCTTAAAAACATTGCGCCCTGCCTGAGCACATTAAGGGGCAAAAAGTGATACATTATATTTGCTTTTAAAGGCAGACCAATTCAACAGGTAAATGTCGTTTTTGCAGCAGTGGTGAAATACGTGCCCCTTCCTCTCTTTTTATGATGTTCAAAACTGGTACTTTTTTATTTGAGCTGCAATATTTGCTATGGCTGTTAGTGGAACACTTAGTTACATCTGCCTGCTGCAATGGTATCCATTCAGGGCTGGGAGGAAGGGAATACCATGGCCTACCTTCTGAATCTGTTGCTTGTTTTCTTTTGAAGCTGATGAGTGCTATTCAGAAAGGAAGGGTATCTGGAAGCCGGCTTGCTATACTAATGAAAACTGCAGAAGAGAACCTTGACCGAAGAGTTCCGATTCCTGTGGACCGTAGTTGTGGAGGATTGTGAGTCTGACCAGTAAATCCACAGCCAACAAAAATAGGAACAACAAATCACCATGTAACAACCAGAGAGGACTTAAACCACTCTAAAATAGTGGCTATGGTAGCTGCCTTTATTTTTAACACTGGAAAACATTCCAAAACATTGGGATGTTGGTATATTTACCAGCCTAACTGAATGAAACTTTATTTGTATTTACCATTCAATCTGGCTTCCAAAAGGTGTATTTTCTCATTTTCAGTGCACATTGATTTTGTATTTTACATCCATTTTGTGACCTGTTAGACTTGACACTCTCCCTCCTTGATTATTCATGTATTTATTCTAAATCAGTTCTAGAGGCAGAATATTTTGGCAGAAATTGAAGAAAGAAGCTGGAAAAATTTTCTGACATGCACAAAACTCTGGACATTGAGTATGAATAGCATTTCTTCTTAAAAAGAGTGACCTATTGAAATGATAGCCTCCTTCTTGTCTATCTTCCTTTTCTAAACAATATTGCACAATTTTATATTTTCATCATGACTGGCAAAACTGGAGAGGGAAGAAAAAGTTTAGATCTGCTTTAGATCTGGTTACAAGTCTCAAAAGTGAAACTCTGAAAGCTTCCAGAGTTGCAGGTAGATGATAAGGATAGCACTGGCATTTCCTGGGAGTGATAGTTTCATCTCAGCAGCTCTTTTTTTCCCTAGTCACTGCTAGTTTTCTTTAACTATTATAGTTGCCAGGAAGATCTTTGCTTTTCTTACTTCAAAGCAAGCACTTTAAGTGGCAAGTTGGATCTAGTGGGATGAGATTGTGTCTTTCCAGTCTTTACAGTGTAGTACATTTAAGGGTTAAGAACATGTGTTTATTAAATTCATATGTAACACAATTTTCCACCCCCAAATCCTAAATTTTGGAGCAAGTGATATTGTCAAACCTGGCCTTTTTAGGGGATTATTTACAACAGATAAATGTGAATAGAATAGAATAGATTCTAATTTTTATTGTATGTAAAATAAGGTACCATATTTCAATATCAGAGGCTAATCATGCTGCTGAAAGTCTTTCTCCTTCTGTACTCTGTAGAAAAACTCTCAGTTGACCAAAAATAAACAAAACAAAAACCACACCCAACACACACAGACCAAAACCAAAAATCAGTGTGCATTGAATTTCACAAATAATGAGGTGAATTAAAAATGCCAGTTTAAAATGCTTTTGCTATATTTTCTTGGCATTTTAAGTAGTCTTCTTAATATTTATTAATTGTGCTTCCTATTTTGAAGCTAACTATCTACTGTACTTTTTTTTTTTTTAAAGATTAGGCTCTATATGTCAGGAAATAAAAACACTTCGTCTTATGGTAGGTTTTCATTGCACATTGAGGTCTTATTTTTTAAACTGGTACATGAAACACTTTTGTGCTATAATTTCTATTTATGTCAACATTGTAGAATATCGTTATGCCTCACTCAGGTGGGTGATAAGCCTGCATATCATAATATGAGCTAGGAGGTTCACTTAACCAAGGCCCCACCCACCCCCTCTGAAACAAACATAAATCACAGGAAGGAAGAGTATCTTAACTCATTTTATTTTTAAATGGAGTTTAGATTCCACTTCCTAAAGGAAAACCTAAAAACGTGAGTGATGCTCTCAGGTGTCACTGTGAATTTTTTTTCTTTCCAAGTGTGAATTTTTTACTTCAGCTTTAAAAAAACAAAACAAAACAGAAGCATATGACTTTGCAACTTAGTGTTTTTGTACCAAGACAGTAAATTTCACTGTTTAGACCCCCATGATACTAAATAAGTAGAAGAGCTGTCCTTTAGAACATCCAGCTTATATATCACAATATTGTATTCTTTCTTTCTTTCTCTCTTTTTCTCTAGTTAGATCAAGATAACGATGACTTGTGTCCCCTCTGATTCTGTTACAGTAGGGCCTGGGCTTACAATGTGACTGGCTTGGGCAAATCTGTGTTTTTAAAGTGGGCCTTGATTGTGCACATTTTGCTATGAATGAAGTTCCTTTAAGGACAAAGGAAAGTGTACTTTGTCTTCATTTTAGCATATCTGCTTTTGCTTAAAACCTGCGAATTCTAAAATATATGCTCCTTCACCAATCCCAGAGACTCATTTTGGAAATGAACTGGTTTCAAGCCATTACTGTGAATTAAGTACCAGGCATCATTGTGTAAGTTCTTACACCTGGATAGCTTCTTTATCTGATTTAAGCAAAAGGGAAAGAAATAGGAGAATAAGCTCCTTCAAAACCCATTCCAAGCACAAAACAATGTTTTTTTTTTCCTTTTGTATAAACATGATATTAATTGATTCTGTTGGGGTGGGTGTGCAGGGATTCCCTTTTATCACCAAGTGATCTATTTCAAGAGCCTTTGAGGGGATTCGGGTGAAGGAACTGCCATCTGTGCTGGAGAGTTGACCACTCCTGTAAATAGCTCCCACCTCAGTCATAACAGTAGTGATAATGCTGGATTATTTGTCAAGTGAAGGTTGTTTGCCTCGTATCCATCATGCTTAAATGTTCTTGCTTTCAATCCGTTTATCTGAGTGCAACTTTAGATTTCTACTATTAAATGCATGCTTTTTATTCTGTGTTAGTTTTTGGCTTTATTTTGTCTATTCAAAATGTGTAGTTTCCTCTTTCATACCACAAAAATTTCAGTCTGATTTTCATTAATATACTGTAAGGGTCAGCGTTGATTTTATTTTCTTCTTTTTATGCATTTGTAAAGATTTTTGGCATATTAATGTAATCATACTGAAGTCAGTGACTCTAACTTGCACTGTTTTGCATTATATCAGCCTTTTCTAGGGAGTAAAAAAAATCCCTACTATGTTTTCAAAGAATATCATGCATAAGCAAGCCCAGTACTGGAGTGGATATATACACTGCATGTTTTTATATGTGGCACTTTTATGTATTGTGTTGGGTTATTGTTCTAGATTGGACTGTTAAATGCTATGTTTGAGGCTGGGTTGTCATTTTTATAACTGTCTTGGTGTTTTATCACCATTATTTATTACTTTTGATATACAGAATGAGCTGCATGCATTTATAGAGCAATACGAAGATATATTTAATGTGCCTTGTTTTTAACTGAATAAGAACTGAAAGCATGAATCAATAAAACTGATTAAAATAATCCATTTGCTGGCACTTGATGTTTCTTGCAGTCAGACAAATAACTTTGATTACTGTTGAAGTTCTTTAGAAAGTTGGGAAATATCTCCAGAAACTATATTTTTAATGACACATGTTATTTTAGCTTGGAATTTTGTAACTTTATCTCAAAAGTGAAATATCTGCAGATAGATGTAATTTCATGAGACTACCAGAATTATTTGCATTAATTTGTTGCTGCAGCCTTTAGAGCATGACTTTTGTATTTGTGCAATCCTATTCTAAAATTACATTCATCCTATTACAATTCAGTTGAATTCTTTTTTTCCTCGCCTTCCCTTTTTTTTTTTTTTTTTCCCCCAACCAGAGCTTTTCAGCCTATGCATTCCCAGGCACACTGATGAATTTTATCATAACTAAAATCAATAGAAATGAATGGGAAAGATTACATAATCCATTTTGATCATCTTACATGTCAAGTTAGTGCTGGGTTGCCAAGTGTTGATAAATGCTCTGACAGAAAAAAACGCTATATATTTTCATTGTCAGTAAATCAGTAAAGCTGTTATCAGTTTTAATATTGGACAAATTTTATAATGCCTATGTTATTTTACAGGTTTTAATTTGCACTTGTGCATGGAGTATATTCTCTATTTGTGGTTTAGAGGTGTTATCTCCTGGTTCTGTGTGCTCAAAGGCATTCGTGAGCTTCTGAAGGTTCTTTGAAATTATACAGAATACCCCAAAGCATTGGCTCCCATACAGACCTGGAACAATGAACTATTTGTTTAGTTCCTGGAAAAAAATAGATAGCAGTTCAAAACATTTTTCATTGATCCAGCTTATCAAATTTGATAGCACTTTAAAATTTGTCAACATAAAATTTGTCAAAATATTGCCCCCAGTTTTCAAAATGCATAAAATAGATGGTCCTAAAAAGAGGGGAAATATGATAGTAGCATCTATATTTGTAACTTTTGTCAACAGCGCATTATCACTGGTGTCAGATTTTGCTTGATGCTATTTGAGTTTTGAAGGAAAGAAGCAACAGAGTTTTAAATTGATCTGGTACCCTCATAATGAGGGGATTTATGTATAAGAGACAAAACCGATGATCCTTTTGTTCCTGGGCTTTGTATTTTAGGTCTCTAATTAGCTACATAACTTGTGAAATACAGACATAGAACATGATGTATGTGAGCATTGATGATACCACAGACAGTTCTGCAGGTCCTGTGCTAAGAAGGTTGTGGGCCTTTTGCAAAAGTCAATAAGTATCTTTATATTTGTTAAATACATCGTCCAACATAATAAGATTCATGTGATCTAAGTAAAATACTGCTTTAGCAGGATTATCAGTACCATCTTTGTTCTCTGCATTTGGCATTGACTTACCATACTCTATAGTAGGTATTCACATTGGAGCTACTCGAACCTAAGAAAGTTGACAATGTTATAATGTCGGTAATATATCATATTTCATTGGAAGAGATAGGATTAAATTGCATAGATCCAGCCTTGAATATTAGAGCATGGCACTTGGTATAGGTGGTTCCACAGCTTCTGAGCCTTTGAACTCCACTGTTTTGTGTCTTGAGAGGATCGCTGCACTCATTTCCAGGGGCAGTGGCTCCTGTAGAAATAGGGTCGCGCATTTCATCTTCATTGGCTACTGCTAGCTTTCTTTCATTATCTCAAGGATTTGGGACATGATAGGTGGATGAATAGATAGAAAGAATTTAATTTTTCTTTTGGCTCTGGTACCTATAGAACAGTTTTGCTTAAGGAGAATCTTAAATTGGCGAGTGATTTTTCACACTTACAGGATTTCTTTGTTTCAACTTTACACTATCAAACTAGATCTAAATTCCATATTAGTTTTTTTTTTTTAAACCAGTTTAGAGTTATCTGGTTTTGTTTGTTTAAATGATCTAGATGTAATGAGCTCATTCAATATATTACTATTCTTTAACCTGACCTCAATGCCCTCCTTTAAGCAAGGGCTTTTAAGCAAGATAGCTCTTGCTTCCAAAGGTTTAGACAAATAGTCACTTCCTCTGTTTTATTTGTTGCTTTTTAGATTTTCTCACTGTTGCTTCAATGTCATTTTTTTTGTTTGTTTTTCATGCCCATCATTAATGGATTTACAATTCATTTTTATGCATACAGAGTTTTTCCTATCCAAGGTAAGAAGCTGTAAATCTTAGATCCATTGAAATGAGAAATATTTCATTTTATCCCATGAATCATTTGCCATCCTTATTGCAGAAAAATGGCAAAATTATGGTGTACCATGTTTTCATAAATTACTCCCCCCGCCCCATGCTCCAGTTCATGTCATTATTTGTTTGGAAAGACAGAGTCAGAATCCAGACACTTGTGGTAAACAATTCTGATTTTACAGCAGGCTAATCAAAATTTCATAACATTACAAATTAATTCCTCTGGTACTGTGAAGAATTTAATTCGTGTACAAAATATATCATCTGTTTTATAAGTAAAATGTAGCTTGATACTAAAGTACATCCTGTGATTGCTAATATAGCATGGGGGAAGAGTGCTGAATTCCTTAAATAATGTATATAATTTTCATTGAGTTTCATATGTCAAAGTAGTCATTTATGTCCTGAAAGGTGTATGCTTTGCACTATGTGTTTGAACACTATTAAAAAATCATGGCTTCTTCCAAAAAGGACAAATTGTAGGTTTGCATTTCACAAATGACCTAGAATGAATTAACATATAGGGACCTCTCTTCACTCCAACCTCTGTGAGGAATACCCTTAAAAATAAAAACTGAAACTATTTCTAAGATAAAATGTATTTAAAAGCAATAAGTGAAATTATATACTATGTTATAATGTTATTACTAAATGGACAGACTTGGCTGTTCCCCTTGATATCTATTTTATTATCAGATCATTTAAGGAATCATGGGCAGTTATTTAGATAGTTGAAAAAGCCAAGTTTATTCTGATAAATATATTCGTCATAGTGAGCTGCTAAACTGTTTTCAGAATGGGCCATTTTTTAAATGGAGCATATCCAGCTTGATCCATGCTTTAAGCAGCACTGAACCATTAAATAAAAACCTGGGACAAAATGCCTTTGAAAAGGGTTAATTAGTTTTAATATTGATTTATTCCATATAGGATGCTAATAGACTAGAACATTTATTTCTGTTTTGGATCATTAAAAACTGGCTTTAGTTCTTGAACAATTTGTTTCTAATAATTAAAAATTAGACCAATTAGAGTAGTTTTAGTATAACCGACTTGCACTTTTATATGAAAACAAAAACCTGATCATCATTTCACAGTCCTGTCAGAAACACCATACATAAAATACTCCGAGGTCATTAAGCTCAAGACAGGACCACTTCTGCTTTAAAAGAAGGGTGAAGTATAGAGGGAGTTAATGTATGGCGTGAAAACTCCCTAAAGCTAAATTGGCGTATGTGTTTCCTGGAGTCATTTTTTCTCTAACAGTAGGGTTTGCTCCCATCTCCATTACTTAGCTTTCTATATCCACTGACTTTACACTCAGAAAATATGACTGCATTGAAAAAGTTTACCTCGGCAAAGGTGCTTGTCTATCTGCAGGGGATATCGCCCATACTGCGCTTAGTTTTTGTTG
>CM051826.1:102222636-102307636 GCA_028451465.1 Erethizon dorsatum
TTATTCTTCTTATGCTACCTGAAATGATTTTTTTTAACAATAGCACTAGACATTGGCCTAAACAAAATATTTTTTTCTTAAAGCCTCAAAAATTTAAATGATAAGTGAAAATAGAAGAGTATAAAGAAACTGAATAGGAACACATTAGAATTAATGTTAAAACATTTTCTGGTGGATTTTTTAAAAAATAAAGCAAGTAATTAAATATATAGTGCTCCAGAAAAATGAAATATTTGAAAAGCTGAGCAAAACAGCATACATTCTGTTACTGAAACTCCTGGAAACCAGGAAAAAAAATACAAATTATGCTTGACGTCATGCTTTTAAGAGGATAGCATTGGATTTATGAAATCAATAGATTACTTTTGTATGTGGAAGTATTTTTCTAATTTTGTGTTTATTTTACAAAATCTTGTGAGATGCTCACTTTTATTTCATCCATTTATGTTAAAGATGTAACAATATTAACAGCCTATTGTTCCTATTGGGTTTATCAAAAATGTCATCGCAATCTTTGTTCACTAATCTGTTTAGAGTTTTTTAAAGGATATTAATTATGGTTTCTCCTTTGTAGCATGACAAGTAGTTTTATTAATCTAAGCACTATAAAATATTAATAATAAAAGCTCCTGCTTTACCATTACCTCTGCCTTCCCCCACCCCCTTATTATTGTTGTTATTTTTTCATCCTAAAACAATTCTAGGCAGCAAGAGTAGTATGTTGCTTGGGCTAAGGCTGGGCTGTTAGCTAAATTAAGCCATTGTGACTCAAAATCCTCCTTTAATAAGGTTCATGCTGTCTACAACTTCATCATTTTCTGCTGAATGATAATTACTTTATTCAATCATGTTCAAGGTTTTAGTGAAAGCTAGCATTGATTGATTAACTTCAATTACCATGCTTACATTTGCATAGATAAAAACTGCTTTTCAATTTGTGAGTGGCACGCCAGTGGAAACCCTGCGCTGATATTTGCATTTCAATGTGAACAGTGAAGAATAAAGGTGGAAGAGAGGTCTGATCAGTGCTAAGCCCTTTCTGCTTCAGTGCTTAAGCATTTTTCCATAAACACTCTTGTTATGATGTTAGTTTGTTCAGACCACTCTGAGGTAACTGATGGAGGCTCCTGTTTACAAGCTTTCCTGACAATTGAACAGTATGGATTAGGGGGAAAAGGCTCCCACAGTAGCTTGCCGGCTGGCCACCAACTTAAAGAAGAATGAAATGTCCTCCTGTAGCATGACACAGCAAGTGCCAAATGCTGGCAGTGTTCTCCAGATCTACCTTGTCTGCAACCAGTTGGCCCAAACCTGCGCTGCCCCTACAGCTGAGGACCACATATTGAGGTTTCATCGGTCTGACTTTCTGTCTAAACCCCAGGGAAGGTCCAGAGTTTTATATGAATAATTCTTTTCGTTCTTACCAAACAGGTCCTATAACAAATATTTACTTATAGTAGATTTATTGAAAGTTAACCTGTGTATTTGAGTAACTAGATTTTTAGCATGCATTTAAGATATGTATGTTGCCCTGTTTTACCTGTTGGTGGTTCAGGTGTGCAGAGGTGCAGTGGAGGTTTCTTTGCCTTTTCTGCCTATCCCAGATTAATCGGGGCCTTATTACTTCTTAATCAACCCTGGAAAGTTCAGTCTTTACAAAATCACGAAAGCTTCTGACCAGAGAAGTATTTCTCAAATTATCCTGAGTCTCTTTCTTCTTCAAGATAGACAACTAAGTGGAATAGCTGCCCAATATAAAGCTTAAAAATGTATTTTTGTGGGTGGATATTTTCATTCTAAACATCTTTGGCACCTAGTGATACTCAATAAATCTTTTTGGTTGTAGTATCCTTGAAACTAAAAGTCTTACCACTTCTAGAATGTTTCTACTTGAAGATTTCCCTACAAGAATAACCTCACTGTTAAAATCTTTAGGAAAAGTAAATAAAGCTATTGTTGAAAAATATACCATCAGATTCGGCTGCAGAATTTACATGGACCCACACTTCCATTTGGTAAACTCTAAAATGCATGGTGGATTACTTTTACAAATTAAAATGTATGTATGCCAGCTGGGCATGGTGGTGCACGCCTGTAATCCCAGCACTCGGGAGGCTGAGGTAGGAGAATCAACACAAGTTGAAGGCCAACCTGGGCTACTTTGTGAGTTCAAGGCCAGCCTGAACTGCATAGTGAGACCTTGTCTCAAAAATAAATAAACAAATAAAATAAAAAAAAACAAAATATATGCCAATGCATATGTAGTTTCTATCATGAGTATTAAAGTAATTTAAAGCTGGGCGTGGTGGCACATGCCTGTAATCCCAGCACTTGGGAGACTGAGGTAGGAGGATCATTGCGAGTTTGAGGCCAGCCTGGGCTACATAGCAAGTTCAAGAACAGACAGAACTGCTTAGTGAGAGAGATCCTGTCTCAAACCCCCACCTCCTCACCCCAAAAAGTAGTTTTAAGGCCAGGTTACTTAGAGCTTTATGTTTCTTCTGCCAGATTAAAAAAATCTGGGGCCTCCTGCAGGTTTTAAAGAATATTTATATATGAAAGGAAATATCAGCTCTTCCTCAAATCTTATTTATTGTCAATTTTCATTCTGTTCTGAAGCTGTATGATAATTAATCTTCAATTAAACTAGGATATGTATTACTACAAATTCGAAATAGTAAGAAGTACTACTGTGTGCTGCATACTTGAAGACTGGTCCTGTCCGTTTGGTAGAGCTCCTGGTCTCAAAATATAGCACTAAAAGGATCGCAGCTGTGCCTCCCCCAGTGTTGAACCCAGAATCCTTGTCATGAATCTCGGCTGCCTAACACTGTAATATCAAAAGAGAAGCAGAGTCCTAGGATGCTCACTCCTCTAACTCCTAGCAAATGAGTTACATATTGCCTGTTAGCCCTGGGAATATTGGATAAACAAATGGATAAGCCACTGGTGAAGAGGTAAGTCAAATTGGTGACTGATATGTCAATAAATTTTTAAAATGAAATTTTCTTATTAAAGTTCTTTAGAATTCAAAGGGAACCAAGTAGAGCTTAACAATGCAATATTTGGACTGGCATTTGTGACTGCCGAGGGATTTTGTATTTAAACTCAAGTTGCTTTGTACTGTTTCTTGGGAAACTGAGTATAGAGAGGATGGGGGGGGAAACAGTAGGTTTTACTAAAGAAAAAGAAAATATGCAAAGTAAACAAATTGGAGAGAAATCTAAGATTCTTAAATATAATGCCAAAGATGTTCCATCAATTTCAACAGTTTGTTCTGAAATACCCACCAAAATGTATAGAACTTTCCTTGTAGTTAGTTTTATAACTAGCATGTGAAAGAATGTTATTTTGAAAAGTTAATTTTAGTTGGGTGGGATAATTAAGTGTAGAAAAATGAAGCAGCCTTGGAAATCAGTGAGTTATGTTGTCAGATCAGCACAGAACATATACAGGCAGAATAGAAGGCAAAAAGACCATTCTTTTTTCTCTTTTTTTTTTTTTTTGTGGGTACCAGGGGGTCGACCTCAGGACCTCGCGTGCCAGCAGGCACCCGTGCCACTGAGCGGTATCACCGGCCCCTTTTTTCGTATGTGGATTCTGGGAGTTGAACTCGGGCCCTCGCGCTTGCCGGGCAGGCGCTTAAGCCGCTGAGCCATCTCACCGGCCCCAAAAAGACCATTCTTGTAAGAATTTAAAGAGGTAAAATAAACCAATAATAATTTTTTAAAAGCTTAAAACCCCATTTTAGAAGACAGGAGTGAGCGAATCACTGTTGTCACATGTTTGGGGGTTGAACAGATACGAATTTTGTGTTGTGAAAAGGAAATAGTCCTAAAAACAATGGGTATACAATCTAGGATGGATTACATTATTTTCATCCTGAAGTCAATATTCAGTCATTCATTTCATAAAAAACTATTTACCATTTTCCTTAAATTGGCTGTCTCTTAAAAAAATTGAGCATTTGAAAAGCATATGATTTTAAGTAAAGCATACCTCAATACTCCCCCAAAGCACATTCTTCTAGTCTAGCTGTGTGATCTTCTTTACTTCTTCATCCCCAGGCCATTCTCTGCCTATATGACTCAAAAATCTTATCCACAAAATAATCAGTGGGCCATGAAGCTGTGTAGTCTCATAAGGGTCCCATGACACTCTTCACTATCCAAAGTTTTTCAGTGTTAGCAAAAGTCATAAATCCCAATATAGCTATATACCTACTGTCTGAATTGTGTCAACTGTAGAAATTTGGGATTTGGATTCACTGGAATCTCTCTTGTGCATTGCTCAGGCCCATATTTTCCTCATTCCCCATCCTCCTCCTCCTCCTCCCATTGCTTCTGTTTTCTTCCATTTATATTCTTCTGTTCAAAAAGTTGTCCTCTTCTGGTGTGTATTGGTTTAGAGTAATTTTTCTGTAGTGTCTCAAGTTTAAAAAAAAGTTCATGAATACCAAATATTCTTAGTCCTCTTTCGAATACTTTTATATGATTAAAGACAGAGATACTGTATTTAAAGACTTTTTTTGTGTGTGTGTGTGGGTACCGGGGGTCGACCTCAGGACCTCGTGCGCCAGCAGGCGCCCGTGCCGCTGAGCGATATCACTGGCCCTTTTTTCGTATGTGGGATCCGGGAGTCGAACTCGGGCCCTCGCGCTTGCAAGGCAGGCGCTTACGCCGCTGAGCCATCTCACCGGCCCCTTAAAGACATATTTTAAAGATCCTAGAAAAAACTTTTTAAAAATGAACCAAATGAAAGCCTAAAAAATTCTGTGTTATACCCTGGTAATGGATGTAACGTTTGTAAGCTGTTAAATATATGTGAGTAAATTAAGTACTGTAGCCACTCCGAGTTGAAATCATCTCAGAAATGTCCCTGAATGCAATGTATAGTTATATGGAAATATGATAAAAATAATATCTACACTTACTGACATTTAACAAAAGAAACCAAGAAAAGAAACACCTCAGATGAAACTTCAGAGATGCATGTTAAAATTGTTCTAGTTCTCTCTGGTTGCCCAAATAAAAGCAGTGTGATTGCTTAAACTGAATTCAGCAGAAACTCAGCATCTGCTTTAGTCAAGACTTAGGAAAACAGTTCATTGTTGCCTTCATTTCTCATCCCCCACCCCCTTCCTTGAGTTAGCTTTCTGCCTAATCTGAGAGGAGGTCAGGTTGAATGGACATCTATAACACTTGCTCGGAAGTAGGGAAATCATAGGGTTACAATGGACAGGATAGTGGGAGATTTCTTCTTCCAAAATCAAGCACGTTAAGTGTTAAACAGAAAATGTGGAACAAGGAAACCTGATGCCCATTTCTCGCTTAATATTGCCTTCCTATGCCCACCACCCTAGCATCCTCCCTATCCATAAAGTCACAAGAATGCTGAAAAGTAAAAATTGGAGTGATGTAATTGTTTTTGATAATTCTGTTTTGTCATCTACTAGAATAATCCTTGGTTCCTCCATCTGTAGCACAAAAAGGTCACGGTCTGGTTTTGTCACTTGCTTCTCAGAGTCACTGTATGATTATGAGATATTTTAAAGCATTTTTTCTGGTATTTTACTAATTTTATTGTAAAGGAAACAGACTTTTTTGTTCACTTGGCTAGGATTAAAATAATTGTCTTCCTCTTATCCTTGGAAAAATATAAGCTTTTAAGAAAGAAATCCAAAAACCTCAGGAGAGTCAAATGAAGGAATTTTCATGGCAGTGCCAGAAAAAAATTCCTCCTTCTGTCCATATACCAGATCATTTTTTTTAAATGACATTCAAATGACAATCACATGGCGCTGCCTTTGCTGGAGTTGCTATGCACGATGGTGCTAAACTCTGTATCATGATATATGGTACAGATGGCACCTCCAGTGCATTTGTGTAGAGATTTTGTCCACTCCTCCAAAAAGATATATTTACTTACAGTGACTCAAAACAGATGGATAGACAAATCTGTCTTTGATCTTTAATACTAATATATTAATGTGCAGATGACTTATAACAATAGGTTTGTTTTCTAGAGACTAATGCAATGGTTGCCATAAGAACACAAATTATGTGTACATTTTAATGCATCTATGCTTCATAATTATGCATGGTTGTGTGCTGTTATAATTGACATAAAATATAAAACAGGTCAAAGAGCAGCTATTAAAACTATTTTTCATTTTGCTTCTTGACAGCCGGCAACATTGGTGCGTGGTGCATTTAATAGGGCCATACATGGAATGCACAGATAGTTATAGAATTGCAGCCACATTAAAGGGCTCCAGAATTTGTAACCTAATTATTTCAAACATTTTTTAAGGCTGATGATTTTATTTGGAAGGTTCCTATTTTGAGACCAAGTAAGTGAAGTACTTTAAAATAGAATGAGAATGAGAAATGGAACTGTGTGTGTGTGAAAGACAGCACTTGAGTGAGGGGACTTACATCTGAAAATAATATATATTGTTAAATATTTTTTCTGCTTAGGTAAAATGAAGAAGTCAGTCCCCACCAGGTTTAGGACTAGCAAGCTGATTAAGCTCCATGTAGCTCGTCCTCTCATTTTTGCTTTTCATCACACTTAAGGATCATTTGATTAAATTCTCATTTCCTAAAGGGTTACATGGGAAGAGACTCTAGTTGCCTAATTACTTAATCTAGTCATCCACCTTGAGAGGGAACCAAGCCTTAATACCCTCACCTTAGCCTGCGGAGTGACTTGGCCCGGGACACTCAGCAAGTCTTTGCTGACGCCAGCACAGGAGCTCGGAAGGCCTGAATCTCCTCCACCATAACCTCAGCCTCTGACTCTACTGCCTAAGGATTGGGAATTCTTCAGAAGACCCCCAAACAGTGTCATTGTCCCATCATAAAACTGCTGGAAAATACAGTATATACAAAATACAATATATATAAAACTAAGCAATAGCAAAATGTAGGCTCGATTTATAAAAAATTTTCTGTTACTGTACATTAGAGATACATAGATTTTTGGAACTGTAAAACCAAAATGTGAAGTTTATACTTGAAGAATAAGGATTCCTTACTGTCATTGTGATATGTCAAAATAGCTGGCATAATTCTCCCTTGTTTCAGAATCTTTATCTTAGCATAGAAAGATAATTCTTTTTAAACAGTTGGGGAAGGATACTTCTTCCTCTTACAGAAACAAAAATCTCATACCCTTTCATGTGTTTTGAGGAGGTTTCCTCTCTATAAACATTTTGAATAATTATGCTGTTACATAATGAAGTTAAACTGAGAGAAACTAAAATGGAATAAGGGCTGGGGCTACTTTAAAGTGCTTCCTCCATATATTGAGATTTTTTGTCTCTTTAGAAGCAGGGCCGAGGCATATGCAGACAAAAAACAAAACAACAAAAGAACAGGCACAAATAAGTGGAATTAAAAATGAGGTGGGCCAGTGAGATGGCTCAGCGGCATAAGCGCCTGCCTGTCAAGCGCGAGGGCCCGAGTTCAACTCCCGGATCCCACATACGAAAAAAGGGCCGGTGATATCGCTCAGCGGCACGGGCGCCTGCTGGCGCGCGAGGTCCTGAGGTCGACCCCCGGTACCCCCCAAAAAATAAATAAATAAAAATAAAAATTAGGTGAGGGAGGGATTATGAAAATTGTTAATAATTTATTCTTCAACTATTGAAATTCAATAAAGTCCTATTGTACAACTAATGCAACTAATCAATCATATTGCCCATCTCAGGGAGAAAAGTTCAAAAGGAATAGCAATGCCAGTAATAATCACAACAGTTATATGCAATTTAATACATATCAGACACTAGTATACAGCTTTTGCATATATTGATGCATTACATTACTATACAAGTAAGTATTATTACTGTCCCATTTTGAAAGGTGAGGAAACTGAGGTGCAAAGAGGTTGATGGACTTGCTCGAGGTCACAAATGTGGTAAGTGGTAGAGTTGGTTTTGGAGTTGAGTCTGGAGTTTGAATTATCTCTTTTGTTCTTCCTTATGGGGAGATAATGAGAGACGCACAGAACCTGCCTGATCTCAGGCAGGAAACTTTCAGTCTTACATATTCTTCACTACTGTGGCACAACACCCACCACATCTCCCACCAAATTGCTTAAGAAAACCTCCAGTCAGTGAAAATGATCACGAGACATCAGATAAAAATGAAAAAGGAGGCCAACTGTTGTGACCTTACATCTGTAAGCATCTTCCAAAAGAGACTACTTGATTTTACCAGAAATATAATTGCTGTGACCTAATGCTATACCTCCATGAAGACTGTCTACAGCCATTATTTTATATTGTGTATCATCTCACTTTGATTCCTTTATTGACTAGCAAAGTATAAAAGAAATCAAGAAGTACGGCATGTTTTTCTTTTGGTTAGGTTGGTTGGTTCTTTCCCATTTCCACATGTTGCATATACATGAATTGTAGTTATCAGAGCGCTGTATTTATTTTTATATTGTTGTTACATTCCTATCCCAATGTATTTGTCTTGACATGGGATGGTTAAGTTTCTGGCTGGGGTATCCACATCTCCGCACAGCATCTCAGGCTATCCTGAAAATGCATGCTACTGCTTGGAGATGTCTTACTTGGAAATTTTACACAGTGTTGGAAATTGAACTTGCCATTTTCATATTGGGGTACAATTTTCCATAAAATATTCACATTAGTTGGAAGACAAAATGCCAAAAGTTATAAATACCATAGACATCAACTAAAGAGTGAAGGTTACGGATTGAATCATCACAACCAGTCCCACTCAGTGTAATATTCCCCCAGGTCCCCGAGATACGTACAGCATAAGCTTTATTATTATGTCATGAGCCGAGACCTCTTGTGTTTCTCGGACACTGGCAAGTCAACAAAGGGAATAAAGCTATTGCTCCCTCCATGCCCCTCTTTTTTTTTTAAAACCTGTACATAATTAGTTGCCAAGTTAAACCCATTCTTTCTATTAATATTTTCCCTACTTGTCCTATCCTCTTCATCCAGGGTTAGTTTGCACTTTCATCATTTCTGATGGAAATCTGTCACCTCATTTTTTTCTGACTCACCAGCCACCACTAACAGTATCCCACCACAATTACATTTTGATTGGTATCTGTCATTGTGACCATTCATTCATTCCTAAAAATGTACCATTGTCTAGGTTTTCTAAATATTCTATGGGAGCTCTTTAGCAAGATGAGGAAACTGTTTACAATCACGTATGTGTCTATAGGCCCAGGCCTGCTCACATTTGCCCTGCACCTCAGTGACTAAGAATTAGTCACTGTTACTCCACGCCATGCCTCTCACGTTTGTCTTCACACATAATGTTTTTGTAGCTAAACAATGCCCTTTATTTCCACTTGTCTGCTACGTAAATTCCTATATTTAAATTCCAGCTCAAATGTTAATTCTCTCTCCTAAAATATTTCCCCTAATTTCCTGTCCCAAGTAGAAAAGTCACCTGTCCCTGTACTTCATCAAATTTTTATTATATTTGTATGTGTTGTGGTAATTATCATCTTATTATTTTATCATTTTCCTGATTATCCCAATAGAAAATCATCTCTTCTTAGTTAGGAATTTGGGGTTATTCATCTGCTTATCCTCGGTGAAAATCCTCTGTAAAAGTATAGTAAACTAAGACAAATTCTTGGCATCTCCCAGATCACCAGGTGGCTGCTTAATAGTGTCACTGAGTACAATCCTGGCTGTTGTATGCATGGGCTTCTTTCTGTCCAGCAATGGGGAGAGAGACCTGGGGTCACATTCTGGACTTAGTGAAAGGTATCCATGGAGACCAGAGGGATTTGCCTTTGGGAACATTTGGCTGGCAGGGGCATGCTCACTGGTTCTCTGTGTATCCCCACCCCCAGAACTTTAAAGTCCTTTGGAATTTGCACACAGGAGGTTCTGGGGGATCTGTATAGTCTTTCTGTTTCTCAGCTTTGCGTGATGAGGAGAGTGCGGGGGCAAGGTTGGAAAGAAGGCAAACATCCTTCTTCTTGCATAAGCATATGCTGGAAACCCTCCCTGGCCTCTAGACAAGGGAAAGAGCCAGGCTAAATGTGTGATGCTAAAAGACGCAAAGGGAAAAAAAAAAGAAAATAGATGGCACATTTTATAAAACTGAAACTCGTAGGATGTCTAGGAATTCAAAACGCTTTTATTGCCTTAAAAACTTAACGTGGCACTGACTCTATGTCTATTTTTCTGGTAGTGTAAATGGGAATGAAGGGCACTTCTTGTCTTTCAGTGCTGTACATCCCACTTGTTATTAGCAACACAGGCTTACATTGTAGCCCACATTGTGCCTAATTACAACTAGGCTTTATAAGCAACTAAGGAGGCCGGATAGATGGTGTCACTTCCATTTCAGCTTTTGGATGATCTCGGGGTGGAGACTAGGGCTGTAAATCTAAAATGCAAGGACAAGACTAAAAATGACAAAGTCTCACTTGCCCTTGTATTCTGTTGTTCTTGTCTTGAACTCAAAGTGATAGAAAGGAAGGTTAAGTTAGAGACTGTTTTGGGTATCAATGGTACAAAATAGCTTCTGAAAATTATTGTATAAGGCCCTGAGCAAAGAGAAGAGCAAAACTTACTGTAGGCTTTTGTTTCTGCAAATGTCAAAGGTTACTAAAATAGGAATGAGAAAAGATGAAATGGAAACTTTTATAAGTGCTGCACACTATTATGTCATTCTGTCTGAATCTCATTCAGGGACACCCAATTGCCCTCGTTTCACAGTGAATGTGTTTTCTAAATTCTAATCCTCTACTCCAACCCCCATCCCCAATTCCATTAAAGTAGGACAAAAATCAATAAAACCCAAATTAGAAATGAATGTAGAGAAGAAATGGTTGAAAGAAGAGTATATTTGGATGGTTATTTAGTTTCATGAGAACTCATTATATTTTAATTGACAATATAGTATTAGAAAAATTATGTTTAAAATTCAAAAAGTATAATAACGTGAAAGTCATCTGAAATCCTACTATATGGACATAAACACAGTTAGTATTCTGGTCACCATCCTTTCAATATGTCGCTTTCCCACATAAACATATATTTATGGTATATCACACACACTGTTTTTATCATGAGCACTTTATTACTCTCAATAACTCTACTCCTTACATACCCAGTGCAATGTATGAGGCTACTTCTTATATTTCTCAAGAGGTATTTGCTATACTTGTGCCTGTTAGCTGTTATGGCTTGTGTCTAGATGTTCCCTCAAAGCCTCATGTAGTCATAGGTGGGGCTTTTCCAGAGGTGGCTGAATCTATGTGACTGATTCATGGTGCAATGCTAGGATTAAGGGTGCTAAGATTAAAGGTGGGTGAAAACTAAATCAGTTCACTGATTGGTTTGGCACTGCCCTAATTTCAGTAGCCTAGACAGAGTATAAAAGGGGCAGAAAGAAGCTCCTAAGGTCCTTTTGCTTGCTTTGCTACCTTCTGCCCACAATGAACTGTTTCTCCTCTGCAATGCCTGTTTGCCATGCCACCCTGACTTGGAGCCAGCTGACTATGGACTGAAACCTCCTCAAACTGTGAGTCAAATATACCTTTCCTCCCTTAACTTTGGGTGTTGGTTATTTTGTCTCAGCAATGAGAAAAGTAATTAAGACAGCCAAGTAGTAGTTTATTGGTTCTTTTTCTTGAATAGTAGCATCTTTCATGTACTTATTGCCCATTTGTATATACTCCAGTTTGAACTGCCTATTTTTTAAATATTTTGCCCACTTTTATTAGGATTATCTGGTTATTTAAAGAATTAATTTATAACAAATTATCTTTTACAGGGGGTGATTAAAATATTCAGTGAATGTTTAAATTTTAAAAATCGATTACAGTAAAACATTGTCATTAATCCCTCTCAAATTATTACCCCTTGCTTTGAACATACTTATCACATTGTTTTGACACTTTCTGAAGCAGTTCTGGAAGTCCTCTTTTGTGAGTGTCTTTTTGAGGTGTGAGCAAAAATATGGTGAAAGCTGCTGCTAAGTGCTATTCAATGCAGAGGAAGGCTTGTGAAAATTTCACGATGCATCCTCATCCCACCTTACTCACAAGATTTGGCACCATGAGACTTCTGGCTCTTCCTCAGAGTCAAAATGACCATGAAAGGTAAATGTTTTGAATCAATTCAGAACACTGAGGCAGATACAACAGTGCAACTAGAGACATGAAAGAGGACTTCTGAACTGCTTCAGAAAGTGGCAAGAAGGATAGGAGAAGTGTGCTGGAAGTGATAGGGACTATTTCGAGCAGGATTAATGGAAATGTGTATTTTACTGCAATAAATTTTTAAAAATTTAAACATGTGCTATATGTTTTTGGTCATACCTCATATGTGCATTCAAATATTGTGTTTTGGCTTTATTAATGATAGTTTTGAAATACAAGTGTATTGTATCCTTATTGAATAGAGTAGGTCTTTTATAGTTTGTAGATCCCTTTGTTATAAAGCTCTGCAATCCTCCCCTGTGTGTGTGTGTGTGTGTGTGTGTTTGTAAACACTATTCAAGCTTATTATTTCATACTTTTCAGTTAAATGCTTAATCCATCTGGAGTTTATTTTTTTGTATGTGGTGAGGTAGGGATCCATTTTTTCCCCAACAAAAAGCCAGTTGTAACAGCACCTTTATTAACATAATGAATTTTTTTATAATGAAATGAAATCTATGTCAAGTAGATTCTATTTTACTTCACCTTTTATTTAATTCTAGTTATGTGTTCATTCTTAAGAACATATTATTTTGAATATAATGGCTTTATTATATGTTTATATGTTTATTGTTACCTTTCTTTAATATTCTACTTTTTAAAAAATTAACTCTAATATTATCAGATATCTACTCTCCCAAAAAAGTTTAAAGGAAGCTCTTTTGAGATGTTAACTAAAATAGCACAACAAGTATATATTAATTTTGAAAGAATTCACATTTCTTTGATAAATTTTTTCTTCAAAATAATTTTCATCACATGAGCCATTTGTGCGAAGATAGGAACCTTATTGTGGTCCATCTTTATAATCTTGTACAAAGTGATTAGAATCAAAAAAACAAGAAATCTTCTCAAACCCATTGAATGTCTGAGAAAAACTTCAACTCCTGTGATGTCTCAACTATAACAAGAATCTGTTCAGGGGAATTGAAATCAGAAAGAGAGGAAAGGCAAGGAACTTAGGTGTTAACCAGAGATCTTATGTACACCTCTTCTAAATCCAGTTCCAAGCTTATACTCAAAATCTCCTCCACTTGTTCCTTCTCCTTTGTCTTAATTTTTTTTTAATTTTTAATTTTTTTTGCAAAACTTACATTTCCCTCAATACAATATTGGTCTCGTGTCTTTTTGACATGTGCATCCCTAACATGAATGGCTGTTTCTTACTCTCAATATGAATTTTGCACTGGACAACTTTAAATAAAATATTTTATGCTTCTTTTCTATTAGAAAATTAATATACCACTACTACAAAATCTAAACATCATGGATTATCCAGTTATGAAAGAAAATTTACCACAATTTGGTCTTTGCTTCCAGGTTTTTTTGTTTTTGTTTCTGGTTTTCTTTTCTTTTCTTTTAAGCACTGGGAATTGAACCCAGGGCCTTCGTAATGAGCTACATCCCAGCCCTTTTTTCTTATTTTGTGACAGGGTCAGGATTTCACTGAGTCACTAAGTTTCTCAGACTGGATTTGAATCTGTGATTCCCTGGCTCAGCGTCCCAGAATGTTGGGATCACAAGCATGTACCTCCATGCCCAGCTCAGAATTTTTTTCATTCAAGGGATTAAACTGTATTTGCTGTAACTCCACATTTTCACTTACACACACACACGCACACACACACACACACACACACATATATAAAAATTATATGTGTGTGTATAAGTGTCAGTACATATGAGTATTATTGTTAATGGTTATATACTATTATGTGCAAAAACTAACTTTAATCAATTTTTAGTTATATATGTTTGGAATTGTTTCCAAATCATTGGTAAAAAAAGTATTTTATGTAAATGCACAAATATTTTTAGATAAACTAATAGAAATGATAGTACCTTGTCACAAGGTCTATATCTTTAAAGTTTTAATCAATATTATCAAATTGGCATTTTAAAATGTAGTGGCAGTTGGCAGGTGTCTGTACCAACAGAGTATCACCATCATTATTTCTAGGTTTTGAAAAACTTCTGACCTTATCACTTAGCAATCTGTCAAATAGTTGACAAAATAATTTTTCCATAGATGATAGGTAATGGCAGGGGTGGGTATATTCCTTTTTCAATAATCCCTTCTTGCATATCTATCTTAGGAATTTATCAGGACAAAGTTGGAAATGCCTATGTTGACTCTATAATTCCATCCTTATTATTCAAAAAATAATTAGTTCACCTCCATTTTTAGGGGTGTTTCAAGTTTTGTTTTCACTTGAATGATGATTTTGAACTTCCTCAAGTCATACAGTTTCATCTGTTGAAGACAAATATATTCACATATGTTGAACTTGAAGTGTAAGAAAGCTTTTAAAGACAGCTGGTTTTAAACGCAACCTGTCCAAAATGAATTCATGTTCCCCAAATCTTTGGCTTGTTGATTGGTAACGACATCAAAACTATCATCCACTAACACCTATCACACTCACCAGCACTAATTAACCAGTACCACTAATACTAACACCAGCAGCTATTTTTAATTCCTCCTTTGCCTTCTTTTTCAACATTTAATACATATATCTGGTTAATTATTCTTCCGAATATATTTCCAGTCTAATGCTTCCTCATTTGACCTATACCTATCCTTCAAGTCCTCCAGTGGCACTGTTTTAGAACCAAGTTTGTACTCTTCAAAATGTCCTCTAAGACTTCAAAATGTCCACGTTTTCTCATACAATTGCCCTACTAGTTTGGTAGGTTTTGTTTATGGTTTTGGATGCAATTCTTATGGAATATATCAGAATAGTATTGAGCTAGGTAATTTTCTTAATTCAACTGAAGTAGTCGGTCACAGTATACATTAGATGAGCATCTTGAATCAGACTTGAGCATGCAGTCAACCTGAACAAAATGAGCTCAGCCACAGAGGGCCAGATTTCTTAATTAGTTCTCAGTGGTGAGAACATTTTATGTTTCCAAAAGTCAAGCACAAATTCTACAAGTGACACAATTCAAAAAGACTTTGTAAGAGTGAATTAAACCTGGCCTCCCACTGTCATCTGCAGCATCTGGAGCTATATTCATTTATTTCTCACTGTTAGTGTTCTTAGAAGCACCAATATGCTATAATAAAAAAGGAAGGGTGAATTTTATTGCTTGACCTTTGATAGGTGACTGTCTCCCCCCTTTTTTTCATTATTTTTTTCCTCAAACAATGTAGTCCCATTTCTTTCAAATATGCATATTAAGTACATTAGTACATGTTAATAGATCTTATTCAATCAATCCATTTGTATACATGTAATATTTAAAAGTAGAAAGAGTTTTAAAAGAAAAAATGAAATATAAATAATGTTCTGTTTTTGTTTGTTTGGATTAGTTTCATTCAATGTAAGGTAAATTATTTGTAGTTTAGAGAGTGTATTTATAAATGTTAGGAACAGAATGTGGCGATGCAACGTGTTGACACTTTTTTTCATTACTATTGCTATTAATAATGAATGCAAGTCTTCTCTTCCAAGATTCAAACTCACATCTCTTGAAACTTCACTAGAAAGATAATAATCCACCAATGTACAATATTGTAAGGGACTAAATCCTTTTGTTTTCATTTGTACCTGTGGCAGCATTCCTTCCTAGGTTTACTCACTTCTGTGAATTGGAAAATTGCCATTATTTGTTGTAGTCAGTTATTATTGTAAGAGTCACATCTTACCCTTGATAGAAGAATAGGCACAAATAATAAAAATTAATGAACATTAAATTCTTCTTAATTTCACATTTCTCTCAAGGCTTAGAATGTTTTAGTATTTAGTTTTAGGATGATTGGAATTTAGTTTTTAGTTTTCAGTCTTACATTTTAATTGAATTGTGCAGATGGATTCTATTTTTCTGCACTGAAAATATTTGCTACTCTAATATTAACAGGCCAACTGACCCAAATTATTTAATTTCCTCCTGCCTACATATTGAAAACTGATAATTTTTCACCGAGTTTGAAACCCAGCAAAAAGAAAAATTTTGGTGAGAAAAAGTTGCACTTGTGGGCTGCTGAGATGGCTCAGCGGCGTACGCGCCTGCCTGGCAAGCGCGAGGGCCCGAGTTCGACTCCCAGAACCCACATACGAAAAAAGGGCCGGTGATATCGCTCAGCGGCACAGGCGCCTGCTGGCACGCAAGGTCCTGAAGTTGACACATACAAAAAAAGTTGCACTTGCTTTTCATTAAACATTAATATACCAAAAATTTTTGAAAATATTTGGGAATTTATTGGAAAATAGTTAACATTATTTTCTTGAGACATTTTCTATTGGAAACCATTTTATTTTGAAAAGCCAAAAGACTCTTGAAAATGCTTATACCTCTCCCTTTATCAGGGAGAAATGTGAATGGAAAAGTTGAGCTCAAGGCAGCTCTGTGCAATTTATTTAAAGGGTAGCAGAAACAAATGGTTATAAGTATCCATTAATATCATCCAAAAAAGACAGTAGCATGTCAAAATAAAGCTTCAAATTTCCCTTCTGCTTTACTCTCAGCTTTCTCTCTTTGTCATCTGTTTGGTAAATGTGACTATGTTTGATCTCATCCCACCTGTAAGCCTTCACTACATGCCCAATTTCCTACTCTCTGTGACTACAGCCTTTCTCAGCAGATCATGCCTTCTACCCCATAAAAAGTAGATAATCAAGACAAGAAAAAATCACTGGGCCACTACTGCTTAAAGTTAAACAATCTGAGCATCAAAAAGAACAATAACTAGAATTGATTTATGCAATTTAATATTTAAAAATCTATAAACCTTAAACTCTTAATAAAAAAGCAAATAATAATTAACTCTTTATTGCTACTATTGAGGATGATTTTAAAACCAATCCCTCACTCTGAAATGTAGTAATTTATAGGAAAGTCTCAAGCACATCTTTCCTTTTTAGTACAAACAGTCTTTCAGGGTATCCCAGATTTGAGGGTCTGGGCTAACAAATTTAGAAGAAATGATGTAAAATCTGTCTACAAGAAAAGCAGACTGTTAATAATTTTTAAATCTAGACTATATTAAAGTATGGGTGTTCATTATACAATTCTTTCATTTCTCCATATGTTTGAAATTGTTCATAATAAAAAGAAACTGCCATCATGCCAACAAGCAGAAAATAAGAATATAAGGATGGTAATTTGAGTTCAAGAGATATGTATTTATAACACATGCTCTCCATAGTCAGAAACCACGATTAAAATTACCAGACTTACTTACAAAAGTTTCTTCAAGGGATGGGTGAGGCATGTAGGCAGAGGCAAAACAGTCTCTTTCTCTAATTCAGAAAGTCAAGGAAACATTTATTCCCAAAGGCAGTCATGTCGAAGAACTGTGTTAACAGTAAGGAAGGATAAATACAGGTGTGTCTTGATTTACAATAGGTTTACATCTCCTGAACATATCATAAATAGAAAGTTGAAAATTTAATTCACTCCTCCTGATCCACCAAACACCATAGCTTAGTTCTATAGCATGCTGTAAAGTATCGCTTCTTTACCTTTGTGATCATGAAACTGACTGGGAGCTGCTGTTGTCCAGCATGACTAGAGAAGACCATTCTACATGTGTCCAGCCAACAAAAAGTCCAGAATTCAAAGGATAGTTTCTACTGAATATTTATTGCTTTTATAATATTCTAAAGTTGGAAAATCAGAAACTATTACATGTCAGGGACGATCAGAAAATCTCTATAGGTATTTTTCTATAAGGTACTAAACTTCATAAACCCCACATTAATTACAGATTTCTTTTATTGGTATTTTAAAAACTTATACCAACTTGATAAGACTATAAGGTCTAGTGCGGGTCCTGCATTCTAAACCTGCTCTTCTGGATCTGGAGCAGGGTTAATAAGTGCCACCAAACGTCTGGTGGCTTGCGAAGTTCTTGCCAAAGGTAGCTGAAACTCAACATGGCTTTTAACTTCCCAATTTTAAACTTGGGCAGCCTTTCCTTGGAGAAAACTCCCTTCTGTAAGAAGGTATTAGAGGGAAAGATGACAGTGGTGGTTATATATTTTAAAACACACATGCACATATCTTGCAAGTGAAAAATAACATCCTAAAAATAATACTTATTGATTCTTCAATAAATCATTGTGAAGTAAATCCAAGATTTTCTCAGTACTAGATTAGGTGCAATAATAGGAATTTGGTTATGAAGGAAAAATAAGCTATAACCTTGATTGAAAATTTAATAAACTTGTGATTTTTTGAAAAAGTGATTTTTTGATATATTTCAGAGTTCTTGCATTGATACCTTTTGAATTTTCTAGCCCCTTAATATCTTCACTAATGCTATAGCTAAATTAACTTCATTTTCCACAAATATTGTATTTCCTTATATATTTGACCAACAATCTAGCTCTTCTTCCTTGGTATGAGATATTTTCTTTACCCTGTTTTACATATGCACCAGTGCCTGCGCTGCCTTACTGCTTTCTTCCTTTGATCAAATCTCATTGTACTATTGTAATTATTTAGGCTTTATACTGTCTTAATGTCTAGTATAGCAAGTTATCCTTTTCTTGGGTTTTATTCCCCCCACATGAAATTTAAAATCAGTTTAATAATTTCTTTCAAACTTATGTCAGGTTTTTTTATGTCACATTTTTAAAGTTTGATTTGCATTATACCTATTTATTTGGAAACTGACAGGTATAAAATTTTCTTTACATATACATTTACATATTTATTTGTAAGTGTATTTACACATACTTTTATCCATATGTATTTATCTAAATGTATATGTGCATATTGATATACATTTATTTGAAAGATTTGTAGACATGTTTAAATATTATTAGATACTCATGTGACATTTGTCAACTAAGCATCTTCATCAGGAAGCATAAATGGAGAAAAATTGCAAAACATCCTTTTGCTTACATAGTACACATGTAACTGTTTGATTAGGAGTTTGTACCTAATTCAATCAACTGGTGATTATGAGTACTGTACATGGAAATCTGCAGTTGTATTTATTTTTTTTTTTTTTTTTTTTTTTTTTTTATTTTAAAGAGAAGAAAAAACAAATCAAAAGAAGAACAGATTTTCAAACAAACATAATAGGAGGGTAACAATGGTTAATACATTACGTATTACTATCTTTAAGTTAGTTATTCAGGACACCATGCAGTTGTATTTCTTTTCTTTTCTTTTTTTTGTCTTTTTTTTTTTTTTTTGTCTTTTTGAGACAGGGTTTTGCTATGTAATTCAGGCTGGCCTGGAACTCACCTTGTAGCCCAGGCTGGCCTCAAACTCGCAGCCTCAGCCTCCCTAGTGCTGGGATTATAGGTGTGCACCACCACGCCCGGCTTGCAATTCTATTTCAAAGGCACGTTCGTGTATCACCAATCTTGCAGTTTCAATAAGTGAGGTTTAAGTGCTTTGGATTTAAACAAAGCTGAGTCTTGAAGTCTTGCCTCGAACTAACTCATCAGTTAGCCACATGACTGTAAGATAATTAGTAAACTTAAGTAACATTTTCAAATTCAGTTTTATCCTCATAAAATGGGGATAATAACATTGCCCACCCATTAGGGTTGTTGTGAGGATTAAATCTGATGTTTGTTAAATAATGATCCCAATGTCCTTGCTCATAGTAAACTCCCAGAATGTCAGCTATCGTTTCAACTTAGGATAAGCAACAATTAAAATTTCAATGTCTTTCATAGGCTTTCTCCAAAATAAACTTTTATAAAATTCAGAGGAAAGCAGTTTGAATTTGTTCAACTTCTTTCCTGCTTTGAATAACCACTAAAAATAACTGTTAGGTTCTTTCCTTCTCTTTATGTTTTGTCTGTAATTCTTGGCTTGTCTCCTTTATCTTTTAGTTCAACTCACATTCTTATTCTCTTATAGACTTGTATGTATCACTCACCCAATCCAGTTTTGCTTTCTACGCAGGGAGCAGGAGTATAAATTATCCTGGAACTGTTGAGGTGTGGGTATCATCAGCCGTAGGTGTGCTGTTGCCATGTTGACTCCACTACCTTTGCTCCATCTTTTGTTTTTATTTTATAAAATCTACAAGTGTGAATTCACATGAAACTTTATCGCTAGTCTCTGCTGAATTCTGTGACCTCAACTTAATGCATACAGGACAATAGCTACAGACTAAGCTAATGAGTATGAGAAAAACGTAAGCTCTTAATGCACCAGGCATGAGGTTCATGAAATCATGTATTTATGAAACGATGATCCCTTTGTATATATGTTTAGGAAATAATGCGTAAGCTTTTGTAAATCCCTTGTCTTTATTACAATTACAATGAATAGAATGTATTAACTGAACTTGAGTTCTTTGTGCATGAATATAATACCTGTTTAATTCATATGTACATAAAAATTAAAACACATTATTCCATTCTGATTAACATTAGAGAACTTTAGATAATGATTTTAGCTTATGCTGTCAATATTAAGAATATTCTTATCAGTGAATGTGTAAAAATGAAACAGTATGGCATGATTTATTCTGAGTCAAGAATTTGTTTGCCTACCACTTTCTGTTTTAACTCATCATATGACTTGATTCAGAATGCTGGAATCAATAAAGTTTTAATTTGCCCATGTCTTTAAAATAATGCTTTAAATTGTATTCCTGATTGGAAAAAAGAAAACAAGTAACAACTAAGAATTAGTTTAATTCCTTCATTTACATTTCTCAGTTTTCAGTTCCTTAAATCAAATTGATCAAAACCGCACCATTTTCTACAAACTAGCAGAAACATTTAGGTGCCATAAAACTCAGAAATCTTGTCTACTCTTATTGAGCAATGGTCCTTAAGTGATGGCATCCATTGTCAAAGGTATCTTCCAAAAAATACAGCAATTTTTGAAAGAGAAAAGAGATTGTCTTTTTAAGTAATATAACCCCTGTGCAATTTTCTCTCTTTTTTGACCCTTTTTATTTCCTGAGGGTTTTAAGACCTCCAATTTAAAACCTATTATTCTGTAGAAGCTGCTTTTTCCCCTCCCCCAACTGGAACCTTGCTGTAATCTCTGCCCTGTTATTTTCTGACTTTTTCACTTTGCTTAGCACTGAGATGTACTTAGGATATAACCAGGATATGTGTGTGAATATATGATGTGCATCCAATAGTTATAGCAGACAAGTAATTTTAAATACATAAAATATCAACCTGTTTTTTGCTTTTATACTATCACAATACAAAGGATTCTTTTTTATTCTGGTTTTTTGTTGTTGTTGGTTTTCTTTTTTACAGTGTTGATTTCTATGAAGCTAATTTTTCAAATGATGGCATAATCTCAGAAATAGTTGTTAATGAACCATTATTTCATATCTACAAGGTGCTTGACCTTTCTTGTATTAAAAGTGAGGAAGGATTCCAACAATGAAGAGAAGGTGTTTCTTGGTCAGTATCGTCAATCTAACTTAAGTAAATATGTGTAATCAAAAAGATAAGACAGACTCTGATTCACCACATTCTGGCCCCGTTTGGTTGGCAAGGTTTTTTGGAGAAAATTACCAGTGTTTTAAAGTGATGGTCTTCAAACCAGGGTGTACAAAGATTTTCCAAAGGGAACATAAATGTAAATAGTTCTAAAAGAATCAGTTTTCAGTTTTTAATATTCCATATGCTTTCCCTCCCCAAATTGCCTAAGAAGTTACAAATGTTCTGACCGCCTCTGCCAATCTCACTCTTTCCCCTTTTTGCACTTCTCCACAGAAAGGGTTACCACTCACCTGAAACTTGACAATTTTAAGAGTCTAAGTACAGATTCCCCCCTACTGAACCAGGGCGAATGGAAAATTCCTTTAATCAAGACTTCATATGCAGTTGTTTACTAAGGGATAGAGTTACAGTAAAATTTTATTTCTTAGAATTGATATTTATTCACATTTATATTTTAAGATTTGGTGAACTGTTAATAATGACTATTAATAATGACAACTAAAACCAGAAGAACTATTTCAACTGTATTCATTATGTACATTATAATAACATCATTTTAACCTGAACATTATGGCCACAGGAAATTTTAAAAACACACATATTATTGCAAAGAATTATGATAAACTGATCAGGAAGGCATTTTAAAGCATAAAATTATACTAGTTTAGGGTAGCATTTCATAAAAGTAGAATGTAAATATTTCAAGGACAAAAGTATAACATAAAATTTTTTTTTTTAATGGTTGGTTATAGATCTCTAATTGTTATGGTATTTTTGTTTCATTAAAAACATTTAAAATAGTGTAACATTTTGTTTTCAAATTATCAATATTTATAACATGCCAGAAAATGATATTTTTCACAATTAATTAATTCTGTGAAAAAATATTATAAATTTTCTAGGGTACACACAATTAAGCAAAATTAATTTGCCAATATCAGAGAAAAATATTTAAAATTCTTTTTTCTAAAGAATAGTTTCTGCTTGGTAGTTGAGTCATTTCTTCTAATATTAAAAAGTATCTGCTCTAGTAATATTTTGCAGGAACCTCATGATAAAACAAAAGAAAATTCCTATCACAGAACTTTCAAGGAAGTCCAAGTCAATCAAAGCCTATACAGGAGGATAATTCATCAGTGAATTTGGGGATATGGATTTGTTTTTCTACTTTTAGTAATTTCAGTAGGATGCAATACATTGCTTTTTTTTTTTTTTTTTTTTTTTGTTAATGTGGGTACCAGGGGTCGAAATCAGGACCTCGCACTTGCCAGCAGGCGCTTGTGCTGCTGAGTGATATCACTGGCCCTTTTTTTCCTTTATGTGGATACCAGGAGTCGAACTCAGGACCTCGTGCTTGTCAGGCTGGTGCTTACACCGCTGAGCCATCTCATGGGCCCCATTAGAGGCATTTTTCATGGATTTACTTTCTAAATACGGGTTTGTCTTGCTAGTTCTGGCTACTTACAGGTTGCTAGTTGCTAGTTTCCTGTTTAGAGTGACAGCTTACCTCGGTTTATCAGTCACTACAATACCAATTTGGGGTCAAATAGCACTGTAGACAAGTCTGAAAGTAGAGTGTTACTAGAAATAGGTTGTAAACTAGAAATATAAATTTCAAATCTTTCCATGTGGTGGTGGGGTGAGGCAAGTCATTATCAGCCTACTGCTCCAAGTCCTATCACATCAATGTAGAAATAAATTAAACTTATGGATACTTCCTAAGAAGAAAATCAACAATAAATGACATGTGCAAATGATATTTAGACATTTTGGACAATAGATTTAATTATAATACTTCAAAGGAGAATTAAAGTTCATACTGTTAGAAAAAATTTTATAAAATAGATACTACTTGAAGGATTAACAACAATCTTTAAAATCTAAGGGAATAACATCTGTCTTACCACCAGTGCTAGAATTAGTAACTTGGGTTGTTTCCCATAAAATGGACACTCAGAAATACTCTTAGAAATAGAAGATCGTAGGGCTTAAAACAATATACGTTTTTCAGAATCTTGATTTCTCTAAAAATGAAAACATTACATTTGGAAATGTGGAAGAAGACCAGGTTGAATATTTACAAATTATTAAACTACTTCAAAAGAAACCAAGCACCCTCTCAATGGGAGGGTTGACGATTTAGAGCTCTGAACTACATACTGAAATAGGTGACATTAATTTGAATTTAAAAAATACTAGTTTCAGTGCAATTTCTATGTCATAACCACATTTAAATTAAGCCCTAAAACTCTGTATTGTATATGGACATCTATAGTGTATGTAGCTGCATAGAAAAAGTCTTAAAGGGGATTCTAAACTGTTCAGAGTGGTTAGATAAGGGAGGAAAACGGAATGGAGTTTAGTGAAAGGGACTCTCATTTTATTCTTTCTACTTCTGTATTGTTTAATTTTTTTTTACAATGAAAACACATATATCTATAGTTAAGAAAAAATGTATTTCCGGACATGATGGCACACCCCTGTAATTCCAGCATTCTGAGAGGCTGAAGCAGGACAATCACAAATTTGAGCCCAGCCTGGGCAACTTAGCAAAACCCTGTCTCAAAAAAATAGAAAAAGGGCTGGGGATGTAGCTAGTGTAAAGGCCCTAGGTTCAATCCCCAGTAAACACACACACACACGCACGCACACACACAGAGTGATGTAAACTTGCCTTATCTTTTTGTGGAAGACAATAGATGTCTCGAATAATTAGTGGAAGTAAGCACCAGGCACACTGGTAATGCTGAGGTGTGCAAATTCTCATTCCTCGTCCCCAGCAGCGCTGGACGGTGGGTGAGGTCTGTGTCCAGGCAGCAGACACCCATTCTCTTACTGTGTTACTTGAGGTCTCAAGAGCCTGGGTCAGTGAATTCACCCCTCAGGTTGTTCCCAGAGTCCTTATCTGTTGCGTTACGAGGTCAGACTGAGTCAAAGTGGCAAGTGATTACCATGCGACCCTTTCTGGCCTACTGTGGCTCTTCCTGCCAGCACAAGATCTCCTGGCAGTCAAATTTGGTGTCCAAGAAGCAGACAAAGTGGCTGTGTCACTGCCATCCCTTCCCACGTGGGTAACCCTGTGGGCAGAACTCAGTGGCTTGTGCGGTGTAATTTGATTTGTTGGAATGTGAGTGGTTTATAACCATCATTTGCGAGTAAATTACTAAGCTGTATTCTTCTTTATGACTAGCTGAAGAAACTTACTTGATGGTATAATATAATTTATTCCTGTGAATAAGTGAGTGACCTTCACATCTCAGTCTGCTCTTGTGAGTTATGGGCCTTTTTCACTCAAGGAAATGGCCTGTGTTTTACCACTCCACTGCTCACCATTTCCCACATTCTCTTCCACTAATTGTGTATGTAAATAATCTAGCCTTCTAAGATGCTGATGAAAATTATATTAACATTCTAAATATTGAAATAATTCTACTTGCTGTATAACAAAGTGTCCTTCTGCCAGTAACATTTAACACTCAAGCTTTATTTTTTTCTATTTTGACAAACCTCGGGTAGATTGAATCAAGAGGTAGTAGTCCCATTTTACAGATGGCAAAACTAAGGACAAAAAAAGAAATAGGCTATGTGATGTACAGGCAAGTCATAGAGCATAGTACGAAAAGAAGTACTAGAAAGGTGGATAGCATACTTTGGTACTAGATTTAATTGTGTTTATCTTGCTTCGCATAATAAACAAGAAAAACTAATATTTGTTGAGTTTGAAACATGTTCCAGGCATGATTCTGATTTGTGAAAGATGTTAATAACTAAAGGAAATTTTACACTATATTTGCGACCAAGGCTAGACTATAACTTGGGGTTAAGTTAGCAGATGATGAAAGAGAAGTGAGCTGCTTTACTTGGACTTGACTTTTATCTTCTGAATTATGGAGAAGGATTTTCAATGACAAAATGAAGAACAGAGGGACTGATTCTTCTGGAAATGGAATGGATTATAAGAGAACATATAAATATTTAAAATACATTTAAGCCTAGCCTAGATCTGTGGTCCTCAACCTTGGCTACATATGAGAATTATAGAAGCTTTTAAAAATACTTGCAGAGATTCTGGTTTAACTGGTCTGAGGTGAGGACCCAAGCAAGGGCATTTTTAAAAATCCTCCTATGGGATTCTAATATGCAGTCATCTTTGAGAACCATTGCCCTGGATAAATTAATTATACACCAGAATTCACAGGTGTTACAGGTAGAGGACAGAAGGGATATCAGGCAGTGGAGATGTTATTTTTTAAAATGTCGATTCTGGAAACCAGAGAACAACAAGCTTGACACTCTTCCTTAATACCATCTGGGAAAAAATGTTGTGAGCACAATTATAAAAGAAAATGATGATTATTCTGAGTCAGCATGAGCTTACCAAGGGCAAATAATGAGAAGGTGTGTGTGTGTGTGTGTGGTATGTGCGTAGGGGAAGTCAGTTTCCTGATTTCAGCAATGTACTTGACAAACCAATTTACAAGATTTCTTGTGCTATAGTTTTTTGGTAGACTTGAGGAGCTTGGGCCATCCATGGACACAGCTCAGGAGGCTCCTAAAAGCAACTGCTACAGAGAAGATGAGGCAGGCAGGAACCTGGCTCCTCTCCACTTCCTCCCTCACCTTGAACCAGAGCACCTCTACTTCTACCTATTTTTATATCATTATTTTGTAGTAAATTTTGATAAAGTTTTTATTACTAAAAACAAGATGGACATTCCTATTTTAGATAAGATGCAGATACTGAAGCCACATGTTTTAAGGTAATATCCATTCAGACATGACCCTCAGTTGTCATCCAATTAAAAAGGAATCTGTTATTGTTTCTTAAAAACTCCACTGAAAACACTGAAGGTGGGTTTACAAAGGTGTGCCTGGAATGCAGCTAGGAAAGTGGGTGGTCATCTAGATATCAGAATCAAGAGCAAAATAATCTCATCTGAGAATGATAGGCCTATATCCAGAGATAATTTTTTTTAATGATGTATTAGTCTTCTTGGGTGACTATAACAAAACACCATTCTTGAGAAAGCGCAAGCAGCAGACATTTATTTCTCATTCTTCTGGAGGCTGGGAAGGTGACCAGCAGATGGTCACCTTCTTGCTGCTTTTTCATAAGGCAGAGATAGAGATCTGGTCTGTCGTCCTCTTCTTACAAAGGCACTAATATCATCAGGGGCCCCATCCTTGTGACCCCATCTAAACCTAATTATTTCCAAATATCATTACATTGGGAATTAGGATTTCAACACATAAATTTGAGGGGAATGTCAAAGCTCATTTTACAACAAGGGGCAAATGTAAAAGTTCTACTGTTAAATTGCAAAAAAAAAAAAAAAGATTTATACAAACAAAGAAAGGATTTCATATGTATTCATATGCAGTTGTTATGAGGCTTTAGATGATCATAATCTAAAATGAGTAAGAAGAGAGAGGTGGCTGTCAAAATTAACATAATAATATTACTGTAATCCAGTTTTTCTAGGTCACAAAAGACTGAGAACAATAATAATCATAATAATAGTAATAATTAATAGTTTATCCTATGAGCTCACCCAGCCCATATTTGTGAGAATCCAAATTTTCTTCTATCCTGGACTTTCAAATTTCCTCTTTTAGGTCTGAGAGTCCCCAGGAGACATCTTCCATATGATTGAAAAACTTGCCTGTTAGCTTTTGTTACTTAGAAGCAACAATATTCATATTTCTCAGTATTCTATGAAGTGTTAGTTTGCATAAAAGCACTTAGTAAATAGTTAAATTCTGCACAAAGAAACAGTGTGGAATGGAAGGGGTTTTCTCCTTGGATAGTAGGTGCTGGGCCGCCCTATCCTGGTCTGTCCAGCCTCCCAGCACTAAATAGTTCTTCTCTGAGCTCCTGGGTCTTCTGCAGACTGACATTCCTTACCTGTCAGCCCTCTTTGGGAATTTCCCTGGAAAGTCTCTTCCAAAGTCACAACCCTTTGTGTGGGTGGCCGGCATCCAAAGACTGGGCTATATGGGAAGATGGAGGGGAGGCTAAAGTGCTCCTTCCTCTCACTCGGAAAAAACTGAAGAGGTCAGCCCTGTTCAAGGTCTTCTCTGTGGGATGGGCTGAGTCCTCTGCTGGGACTGCACACTGGCCCATTTTCTCCCTCTGTCCCATCTCACTTGCTAGGTGAGGTTTAGATGGGGTCATTCCCAAGGGTTTTCATCCTGAGAATATGCACCACTATACTCTCTGCACATTGATCTTTGTCTCAGAATCGGCTTCCTGGTAACATTTCCCAGTCACACAAAAGGGGAGCCAGTTTTTAGCTGTGATTTTTATCTTTTCTTCATCTTTTAAGTATTTTACAGTGCATGTGGAATCAAGAGTACATAGTAACTTGCTTATTTTTTTCTCAAATGAATATTTAGCATGTACTATTACATTCTCTGAACAAATAGAAGACATTACCCTGAGGACAATATTCTGATCAAAATGGAAATAAAGAGCCAGTAAAAACATTTAAATAGCAATAGAAAGCAGCCTCATGGTAAATTGCAAGTTTTGGGTAACAGGTGCTTTGAAAGCAAGAGTATAGCCTAACATATTTTGAAGATTTGAATAGGATATTCAGAGGTTTTAGGGGATGAATAAGAGCTTAGAAATTTCCTCATTTTGTACTTCCAGTACAAGTTACGGAACCGAGACTCAGAAAGACCAGGCAAGTTTCCCTCAAATCATGAAGCTTAAATAATAAACCTTGAAAGAGGAGGTAAAATTTAGGTACAGAGAAGTCACCCAGGTCTTAGGGTCTTTAGCCTTCTTCAGAATAATTGTCAATCCTGGCTGATCATACCCTTCATGCGCCCGTCATTATCTATCACAGGTGTCAGTTCTTAGGGACACTTTCACTATCCACAAAGGCACTGGCTGGTTTTTTTTTTTTTTTTTTTGGTACTGGGAATAGAATTCAGGACCATGTGCTTGACAGTTAGGTGCTTGTGCGGCTGAGCCGTGTCCCCGCCCGCTCCCCCATGCCTGTTTAAATGAAGGCAGGCAAGTAATCCGAGGCCCTCAGCTGCTTTTCACATTTGTCTCCCATGACCGCCATCACTGTTGCTTCTTTGCCGGTGAACCCTGCCACCTATCCCTCAGTTTCCAGTTCCTGGTGCTCCCCTAGCTTGGAAGCAAAGTCACAAATCTCCACTTTACATGATCCTGATGCCATTTGAAACATTATATTATGGTTTCCCTCTTCTTCAATCCTCTTTCCTTTGGTGTGGCATGATTTAAATATCCCCAACAGCTCGGTGATATGGTTTACAACTGTAGTATTTCAAGTTGACTTTTCATCAGAATCTTGGAAGGTGATTCACAATTACAGGGGCTTTTCTTTTCTGAGATTCAGAGATACCAGACAAAGGGCACAGAAGAGCATCTGTATGTCTTTCCTAAGCCTGGTCACTCTTGTTAAACAAAATGCAACTGGTAAGAAAGCAAGAAACTCAGCCGGGGTCTTGAATGATTTTCAGCAGCCTTCAGGGATATTAGATTAGGAGTAATTAGGATTTTTTATAACAGTTGGCTTCTTGCCATTTGTTGATAATGTACTATTTTCAGGTTATTGAAACTCAATACTAGTTTGGGAGGTATATAATTTCTTTAATTAAAAAATTAAAGGGAGTAATTTATCCTTTATTTTGAAGTCATAACCCACAAAGTAAAACAGCAATTCCACAGAGCTCGAACTGGAGGAAAAAAGAAAAACTATTCCCTCAACCTAATCACAACAACAAATATAATGTTTATATATTTGCTTCTGTGTCTTCTATATATACACAAGTGGACAATAAAGATATTGTATTATCTTCTTCAGTTTTATTTACATTCTTTGTATTTATATTTCTGTTAAGCTGCTATACCACAATTGACTCACTATTCCAGTCAGAATGAATGTAATCTTTCTTTGATTTTAAAGCCTTTAATTTGTTTTTACTTTTCATAATCATAAATAATGCTGTGACAAACGTTTCATTATTCAACTTTTCCTATATATTGCATTATTTCTTGAGGAGTAAAATAGAATTACTGATTTAGAAAGGACAAGTGTTGTGATTCATGAAAGATATTTGGACTCTAAAAGAAAAGCATCAATTTATAATTCCATTGAGTATTGCTTTATTAGGTAAATCAAAATCTCATTTTTGTTGGTATTCATATTTTCCATTAATCTTGTGGTGAATTGATTACTAGTAAAATATTGTTTTCTCATAGAAAAGTACAATATTTACAAGTCAGCATAGCACAAACCATTTAATGGCAAGTTGAAAAAGTTACAGGGAGGGGTCCTTGCAGCTTTTACACAATGCGGTGCTGTTAGCCTGTGACCCAGGGCAGTAGCAGTGCCCACTTTGAAAATGATGGTAGGAGTACTGGTGAGGGGTAGTGTGTTTGGCCTCATGATGAGTTGCCATGGGCAATGCTGCCCTTAGCATCAAGGACTGAGACACTGAGCTCACGTCTATGTCTAAAGACAGCAACTTCTAAGTGCAACTTCAGGAGACCCAGCACTACCGAGAGGTTGGTGTATAACAGATGGACTAGTGGATGCAATCAATGGCCAGGGAGACCTTGGCAGTCACTGAAGCCAAAAGCTCACATTCCATCTCACGCATGGGATGAATATGGAGGCTTTTGATGGGGGATGAGGAAAAAGCATTAGAGGATGGGATGAACCAGAAACAGATGTTTATTACTACAAATAAGACCTATTTTGTTTTATTATGCCAAGAAAGTTCTGTTTCAGAAAATACAGATTAAAGGAATTCTTCTAGACATTTTCCATCGATGATGATGACAATTTATGCTTTTTTTGTGTGTGTGTGTGGGTACCAGTGGCCGAACTCAGGACCTTGCACACCAGCAGGCGCCCATGCCGCTGAGCGATATCACCGGCCCTTTTTCCGTATGTGGGTACCGGGAGTCAAACTCCGGACCTCGTGGTTACCAGGCAGGCGCTTATGCCGCTGAGCTGTCTTACCGGCCCAGACAATTTATGCTTGAAGGTAATTTCAACTATGTGAAAGTCATTTCATCTCCAATTTTGCATATAAACAAAATAAGTGCGTATTTTCCAAGGTATTTTTCAGCATATATTGAAAATATTATATAATTGGGATGCTTTGCCTATTGGTATATTATATGCAAGACTTTTCTTATACCAAGTTAGAAAATAGATACATTAATTAATTAATTAATTAATTTTTATGGTGGTCCTGGAGATTAAACTCAGGGCTTTGGTAGGCAAGCACTCTACCACTGAGCTACCTCCCCAGCCCTTAGATACATTAATTTAAAGATATTTATTGAGAATTCATTCTAGGTAAGGCATTAGGTGGGTTAAGAAATTTAAAAAACAATGCATTTGTATTCTTTGATAATTGAAAATGATCATGTTGATGACATGATTGCAATTAGGGAGATTGCTTCCTTTCATTTTATAGAGATGTTTTTGCCACGTGATCTCTCACTTATTTTTGTTGTAAGAATTTTTTGGTTATTTAAATATAACTCATTTGAATAAATTCTTAATTACTCGTCTTGCTTATAACAGAAACAGTTATGGTATTCTTAAAGGTTTCTGTGGATTTTAATTCTGTTCAAGCTGCTTGAGTTGAACTTCTTAGGAATACTCATCAAAGAATTTCTAATTTTCATCATATGCTTAATAAAAAATAAAAAATAAATCAGAGCTTCCCATTGAAATCTCCTACTTTAATAACTGCTGTCTTTATTAAAACTGCTACGTGGAGTCTAGTGATGAGAGGTCTCAGCTATCAAAGCAAGTACACCCACGGAAGCACACAGCAACACCCAGACTCAGCGTCGAGCAATTTATTTTTATTCTTTTTTCAACGTGCGCCTAATTACTGAAGACAAAACAGAGGGAGAGGCTCCCCAGAAGAGAGAGGGTCAAAACACCCTCCAGATCTTGGGTGGCCAGGATCAAGAACAAGCTGAGCTTGACTTCCATTACTTAGATCTCGTTTCTAATAAATAGGCCTCTGCCAAATTAGGATTACATAGAGCCCTTACCTCAGATTCTGAAACGCATTCACCTGTTGAATTTTCTCTTACAGAATATAAAACATGCAGATATCCTTTTACCTATATTACCTACTATTAAAATCCCCAAGAGCAAATTCAACTTAGTATTTTAATTTAGATCATGTAACATACTTGGCACGTGAATATTACTTCTTATGAATTGCTAATTAAAATTTCCTTCTAAAATATATACTATTGTGGATTTTAATATTCTTCTTTCAAAAGAGAGAAAAATGTAAATCAGTAGAGGAACAGTTACAATGCAACATTCAGTTAGTGGCTGGGAGAGGAATGAAGAGAGAAATGAAAAAATAAATGTGCTAAGACTTCTATCCCTTGGATTTAATTAAAAGCTGCTCTTTTTGTTTGCCTTTTTGGCATGGCTGCAGATTAATTTTTTTCATTTTTCTATAAAATTAAAAATGCCCATTGTTGCTTTTTAGTGGGTGAAAAAAATTTAAATCAGTCTCTGAAATAATACTGCAAACCAATAACCAGCTGAAAAAAAGAAGAAAAAAAGAAACATAAAGCAACAGGAAATAAAACTTTCTAGAAAGCTCTTCATTTCACTTCTCTTAGTTGTTAAGAATATTTCTAGTGACAGATGACCAATTCTTTCATTTTATGAAAATCCAACAATTTATTAAGCAAAAAAAAGCCTTGAATTAAGGTTCTTAAGAGTAGAGCTTTTTGTTTAAGCATATAATTAAAATGCTGGTTTTCATAATCTTTTTTGTATGCCTACCTATTGCTACCCAATATGGAGTTCATTGTATTTTTATTCAGTCAATCACTGGCCTTGTTGTTCTTGCTGTTGGACTCTTAATGTTGAACATATACCATGTCAGGGACAGAAGAATTTATTCAGCCCAGTAACTGCCATGGGGAAATTTGAATTTAATAGCAAAATAGTATTCTACTATGCTTTAGATTTGCAGAGTTATTCTAAGAGGTTTTGTTAACAAAAATATATTAGCAAAGCACTAAGATTGTATCATAGTCTGGAAGGATTTATAGAGATTATTTAGTTCAAATTCTTCATTTCACAAATAAGGACTTTGAAGCTCAACTAATAAACAGTAAACTGGTAGAGCTCTAAATTTTTATACTTTCTAATACATTGCTGTAGCAAGAGGTGCTTAAATAAAGGGACTGATTTGACTGATATCCATAGATGAGTATTCCTTCATCTCTTATTTCTAGATATTGTTCACCCATCAGTATGAATTTAGTCTTTGTTTTAAAATATAGATTTTGCTATTCTTTAGGTGAGATGAGACCAAAAGATGAGGAGACGATTGCCATTGAAAATATAGTTATTATTCTCAGTTTTCGAGAAGGTCAGAACAACATCCAGGGCCACATGGGGAAGCATCAGGCCAGTGGCAGAGGGAGGGGGAAGAAGGAGGGACCAGGGCTTTGTTTGTGGTTTCTATGGTAAAATACAGGCGAGGTAGGGTAAACAGGTTTAGGATTGGCTACTTGGAATAATTGCAGTGGATTTGGGGTGTGGGGCCTGTTTCTAGTTTTCTAATATCTGGCCCTTGAATGGCCACTGAATGTAAGCACCTAAAAAAAGAGGTATGCAGAATTGTGGGCTCTGGATTTGTCTGTGTGCAAATGAAACAAATGCTCAGAGGGTAGTTGTGTACTATTTGGAGGAGTTGGCTACCCCTGTGCGAGTGGCAGTCTCTCCCATTTAGCAAGGCCCCAGGTGACAGAGGATCAAGAATAAATATAATAAAGACAGTCTTCTATCAAGAAACAAGCATTTTATTCAATTCTGATGATTAACAGTATAATCACCTATGGTGAAGATTTTAGTTTAGCTTGCTTTTCCTTAAGCCAGAGTATTATACATAATCCTGTCTCATTAACGTGTTACAATGTTACAGATAGATAGGTTCCTGATATTTCCGGAGGTGCATGTCATTTAAACTTTGACAATAGCTTGAGTTCCCTAAATGAAAAGTGCTGATGCAAACCTCAAACATACACATATTTCTATGACTACCAATGACATTCCCAAATTTAGGATGATGGATATGTTAATTTAGTTCTGGAAAGACAACTTTTTTTGTTTAAGAGTAGGAAAATTTACTGGGGAAAATGAATGGGGAATAGGAATAACTCCTGAGAGACAGGAGGAGTGGGTCTCAAATGGGTTGCCCTGGAAAGATAACTCTTTCTGTGGGGAAAAAAACCAAACCAGACTGAACATTACAATAAGTTATAGTCAGAAAGTGGACCTACATATAAGCTTGTGTTCTGAAACTTGGAAAAAACTTTGTCATAGAAATAATTTTCAAAAAATGGAAGATTGGGCCCCACATTGCCATTTTTACCATATTTAACCCAAATGTACCTAAACTTAAATTCAGAGGTCCCAGAATCTAATTAGCTAAAATTTTGAGTGCAGAAATGTTTGTTGTATGGAAGAAAAATGGATACAGTTGTGGAAACTATGCCTATTTGTGAAATAAGCAGAATTAAGTTTTACACTTACTTTCCTGACACTTCCCTGACAAATTCCAACTTAACCCAAGCCAACCCAACACAGCCCAAATCATCTTGCCAGGCACCCAGTCCCTCCTCCTGGTTCCTACACCCGGAAATACACCCATCCAATTCACAGTGCTCTGAAATCCTACTCCTTTTTCTCTAAGTCAATATTGGTATAGTATAGCACACTGGTGTAATTTTGTACAGCTAGACCTTCTTCAACTAAATCATATTAACATAGAAAATATGACCAATTGATCTCCTTCCCTACCCAAAGCATTTGAGTATTAAGACGAGGATACTTTTTATCTAAAGAAACTTCAGTAGAAGGCGGGGGTGAGGGTGGATCTTCAGCAAAGTGACAATGTAGAGGGCATATGGTGTGACACAGTTTTAAGTAGAGAACTAACAGATGGGCATATCAACTTACTATGCCCAGGTCCCTCCTTCAGACCTCTCTCATATAATTAATTTTGAACATTAATTGTTAAAGTCTCTGAGAAGCTTTGTAGTAAAAAATACCAGTTTAATTATGGTTCGGTCAGCTCCCTAATGCTATTTGTATTTTTACAGTGCCTTCTCTTCTTCAAAATCCATGTATATGTATTTTCTAAGATATCCATATTTTCCCATGAGAGAGACAGGAAATTTTCAAGGAAGAGCAAGGAAAGAGGGTGACACTTGGTATTTTTGTGAGTGGGTGCTTTGTGGCTGGGATACCAGGAAGCTGTAGGAATCATAAACCTAACATGTATCTAAGGATCATATCCAATGACATTACCAGTGTCAACGTGAATATAGGGGGAAAGATGGGACATCTCAGTGTGTGAAACTGAAGTATAGGGAATTGCTTATTTTAGGTAAAAACAAAATATCATATATATCTTCCATGTTTGCTAGAGGTAATTTAAGACAGCTGAGTCACCCAAATGTTCTTCCTGGCTCTGTGGAGCTATTACTCTGGAATTCAGTACCATGCAGAAATTTTAGTAGGAAAGATCCTTTATCATTGTGGGTTTATTTTTATTTTTATTTTTTTTTTAGGTGGGTACCAGAAGTCAAACTCAGGACCTCATGCTTGCCAGCAGGCACTTGTGCCGCTGAGTGATGTCACCAGCCCTTTTTTTCCTTTATGTGGGTTGCAGGAGTTGAACTCAGGACCTCGTGCTTGCCAGGCAGGCGCTTATGCCGCTGAGCCATCTCACTGGCCCCCATTGTGTGGCTTTTATTCATTACCATCAGAGTTGCTACTTGCTGGTTGCTCTGAACCAGGTGGCTGTTTAAGAGATAGCTAGAATTTGTCTTTCTGTTGAAGAAAGTTGGCTTTTAAACTAGATCTCTGATCATTTATATGTGATCTTCGATTTGCTGTGAAGATAACAAAACCACACAATTATCATGCTTTGTTTTGTAATTTTTATTTCCTTGATTCATATGACTGCAAAGTAATTAAAGGGCTAATTTAAAAAATAGTGTAGGGGGCCGGTGAGATGGCTCAGCGGCGTACGCACCTGCCTGGCAAGTGCGAGGGCCCGAGTTTGACTCCCGGAACCCACATACAAAGAAAAAAAGGGCAGGTGAATCGCTCAGCGGCACGGGCGCCTGAGGGGCACTGGTACCCCTGGTACCCACAAAAATAAAAAAAAATAAAAAATAGTGTAGAGGATCAGAGGGCTCTTATCTTAGACCTGCTCCTCAAAGTGAAAAAAAATTAAATATATGTTCATCAATGATTAAATTAGTTGACAATTATTACGATTTCTCTGCTTTCAATACTTTTACTTTACCTTTGGATGGTGTCTTTATAAACTTCCTGAAGTGAAGATACAGATAGCAACAACCAAACCCCCACACTACCTCCAAAGAAGAATCCATTTAAAACAGATTTCTACCTAATTTGAAATTTCTGCCAATAATTTCACCAGAAGATGTGCCAAATAAGTGAATATTTTTAGCTTCATGAGCTAAACAGCAGATACAGATATGTGATTGAAGATAAACAATCTGTCAGCTAAATATTTAAAAATAACAAACCGTTCTCTCCTAATATACAGCATTAAATCATTTTTGAAGCTCTGATTGATTTTTGTCCGGAAGTTCTTGTTTTATTTCCCCTCTGGGGGATAGTTAACTAGTTTGCTTAAAAGGATGTTAACCTTTTCAACTAGCAACTGGATATCTGGGAGGAAAAATACCTGCTCTGTAGATATTCTCTACCAGCTAGTTTATGTAGCCTGCTGTTTTGACCTTGGTCTCTGTACTTATCATAGGCATCATCATTCTAGTCAAAAGAATGCATTTTTAAAGGGAGCCATTTATAACTCCAAAACAACAGTAATTTTTTCTCCTCGTTGTCATTCTCTGATGATAAGAAAACATCTTTGAAATGACCCCTTAATTTGGCATATCACTCAAAAATCCTAAATAATGTTGTCATGTGAATTGATATTGTAGTTTATTGAGTCACTTGACACTTTTTAATATTTGTTTGACAAAATTGTGTCACTGATTAAATACTATGGCTCATTTTTTCTTAAAAATAATGAAATACTTCTGGGTTTGTTTAATAAGAATCATTTAAATTGCAAAAGAGCTCATCTCAAGAGATTCCACTTTTTCTATTTTAACGAGAGCTCAAAACAATATTAAAGAAAATTAGAACAAAATTTGGAAAGTTTTCAATAGAGTTGTAGAAATGTAAAGATTTATGTAAATCATATTATCAATCAGTGTTTTCTTCAAAGCCATCTACAAGTTTTCATTTAAGAACAGCTTTAAAGTTCTGTGTCATGGAGACTTAACCCATGTTTTACTGGGAGTTTTGGCCTCAAGAAGTTTATAACCTGATGATTTGCTAAACCAAGGTTTTATATTGTGCGTGTACTTTTTTTTTTTTTTTTTTTGTGGGTACCGGGGATCGACCTCAGGACCTCGTGCGCCAGCAGGCACCCGTGCCGCTGTGCGATATCACCGGCCCTTTTTTTTTTTTTTTTTTGTATGTGGGTACCGGGAGTCGAACTCAGGACCTCGCACTTGCCAGGCAGGCGCTTATGCCACTGAGCTATCTCACCAGACCATTGTGTGTGTACTTTTAGCTTCCCAAATTCTTACCTGGAAAATTACACATTCTTACCTTGAAATTGATTTAATTATCTATACTAGATTATGGCCTGGTGTTTTGACCTGATCTTTGTAATTTATAGCACAATTTATAGCAATTTGTGATCTGAGGTTTGGAGATGCTGCTGCAGCGTGGGCTTCCTGCTCATCCCACTCATCCTCTGTATCAAGTATTCATTTTACCCTTGGTTCATATAAAGCATTTGTGAGTACAGTTATTAGTAAACCCTCCCTGGTCTGCAGCTTTACCTCTTACATTCACCATCTGCTTGAAACATTACTGTCTAATGGAGGTAAATGGCTGAGGTCAAGGACTCAGGCTATTAAGGCTGCACTTGCATAGTATACCTGGGCTCTAGCTCGAAGTCTTTAGCTGTCTAGGCATGTAGCCTTAGGCAGGTTACTTTAACTTCTCTGTGTCTAAAATCCCTCATTTGCAAAATCCAAATAAGAATATGGTAAATCTCTTTGCTTTGCACTGTGAATTTCGTCTGAAGAATTTAATTAGGTAAAATGCAAGGGCTGTTTTTCGAAGGCTAGTGCCGTTTCTGGGACTGATGGAATGGGGCTTCTCCCTTTGGGCTTGTCGCTCTTGCTCCCTGAGTGCATGTGCTCTTATTTGCCCATGTCAAGAGCACAATCAGAAGTGTGTAGTTGTTCTCAGAGACTTGGGAGGCTTTTCACAGCCTGTTGAGTGAACTGCTTCTCAGAGGAGCAGAAACATATTTTACTCCTAGTTTCAGGTCGCCGTCTGTGTTCTCAAGCATGGTTGCATGAAATAGACTGAATGAGGGGTAACCAAGAGTGGAGATTTTCTTTTTACACATCATTGACTATTTCCTTTTCTTTCCACTCTGTCTTTTCAGGGAGAAATTACAGGCTTTGCTGCTTTAATTACTATGTCTATTAGAATAATCTAGCTCTCTTTGATGCATAGCAATTTAAATTCTTATTTATTATATTTAGCTTTTTGTTCTCTGAATTATTTTTCTCAAGATCAGAACTGCTGTAACAAGAATTCTGTCTTGCAAATGTCCCATAGTTAAAATATATTTTTAAAATGCAAGTAAAGAATAATATTAGTAGTCACATTTATAATCACATATAATCAACAATATAATACTACTATTAGTAATATAATAATGAGTTGTAATACTATGACTAATATGTAATCATAATAATGTAAAAACTTTAATTTGTTTAATACTTTTAATATGCCTGACACTTAACATTTATTAGTTCATTTGATATTTCCAACAATGTTTACAAACATTACTACATTTTAGTGAATAAACTGAGTTTGAGAAAGTTGCTGCAGCATCTCAAATTGCACAGGTATATTTGCCCTCAAAAGCCACATTCTTTCTTCCTAAAACACACATGTGATGTTGGCTTAGTGATCTATTTTAACTTTCTTATCTCTTCTTATGAGACTATTATTAAAACATCCTAGCAAATATCTCCAAAAATATAGTATCATTTATTTGGTTGCCTGGTTTGAAGGCTGTCAGATTTGGGTCAAGTAGCCTCACAGTCAGATGTAACGATTTTCCTAATATGATTTTATATACACGTTTATAACCTACTGAAGATTTTGTCCATTTGCTTTGACTAAATGCAAGAATGCAATTTGGTAACTGTTATGACAAACAATAGTCATTTCAAGTCAAAGGAAGGGCAGAAATTTGACTTTTTGAACATGTTTTTGCCAAACCAGGAAATTTTTTTTGAATCTTGCCTGATAAGTATCTATTTCAAATTTGGGATCATATGAGTATATTTACTGAAAGTCTTTTTTTTTTTTTTTTCCAAAGAAAATAAAACACTTCTTGAGAAACACTTTATAAATCATTCCCAGTAGGGCTGGAGCCTTCTTTCCCCACTCCTATTGTCTGACTTTGCTATGAGATATCTGTGAAAAATAAGCACAGATGAGAGGACACAATGACATCTGCCTTCTTGTGTGTGGTTCCATAAGTGACACTTCTATGGGATGTAGTTGTACTGATATTGATAGGAAGGGGAATCCATTTTTCATTATCGAAAATAGCTTTTATTCCCCATCATCGAAAATGACATTTGTGCGTCACAGGAAGATAGAAGCTTGGAATGAAGAAAGTGTCAGGATAAATTTAGCTTTTGTCTTTCTCCCAATCTCAATTTGGATATTGTTTGCAAGATGAGTACTGCTCAGCCCTCAGCACCAAGGAGGTTTGGGAAGGGGTGGGAAATGGCACAGGTGCACTGGACAGAGAGCAGTCAGATACAGTTCAATCAATGGCTGGTTTTGTCTGTCCTCGTGGAGGGCCTTTCATTCCTTCCCTCTTTTGCCCCTGTTTTTCATGGTCATGCTGTGAGATAAATAATAAGATCAAGACATTGGACACCAAGATTCTGGCCACAGTACAACCTAATAAATTACTGTTTTATATGTACTATTTCTTGGCCTCCTGCTGTTTTTTTTTTTTTTTCCTAACTTTTTTTTTCCTTTTTGGCAGCTATTACACATGGAACACAAAGATCTATTTGGAGCTTAAGAGACTATATATATATATATACACGATTGAAAAGTATGGTGAATATTTAAATGTTAAAAATTCATTGCAATAAAACACACATTGCCATTAATCCCCCTCAAAAGACTTTACTTCGCTTTACACTTGTCCCGTCATTCTTACTGCTTTCTGTAGCAGTTCTGGAAGTTCTCTTTCCTGAATGTCTTTAGTTGTGTGGCCTTGATGTCCTGAATCCATTCAAAATGTTCACCTTTCATGGCCATTTTGACTTTGGGGAAGAGTTGAAAGTGGCATGGTGCCAGATCCCTTGTATGAACACATAGTGTAATGTTTTTGCAAGCCTTTCTGTTCGATGGCACTTGGCAGAGGCATTCGCCATACTTGATCACGTCTTGTAAAGACATGAAAGAGGACTTCTAGAACTGCTTCAGAAAGTGGCAATGATGATGGGATAAAGTGTGTTCAAAGTAAGAGGAAATATTTTGAAGGCCATTAATAGCAATATCTTTTATTATAATAGATTTTTAACATTTAAATATTTGCCATTATTTTGATCAACCATGTATATATAAATGCATGTACATGTGTATGTACATATACACATGTGTATATATATATCTTGTATGCACACATACAAACTTGAATTATTGATATTTGTTCAGAGAATTGAATTTTGAGAATGTTTTAGGGCTTTGGATTTCAGATCACATACTTAGTCATTGGTAAACCACTGAATTTGGGGAAAGGTTAGTACAAATGAAGACTATCTCAATATATATTTCTTCAATATTCTGGATTTCCTTTTAACTTTCCATACTCTTTTATTAAGAAAGTGAAAAGTAGTGGTAATGCTCACTGTAGAGGGTAACGAATGACGTGATTTTGTGTAAGTTAAATTAAAGGTGAGGATGGGTGTGTGGCTGAATGATGGGATGATGGCTAGTTGTTGGCAACTACTAGCCATTTAAATAATTTAGTATCATGGAATTCATAGGTCTGTCACATACTTACAAAAAAATGGAGATTTTATACTTGTAGTCCATTGTTATTTCAGTGGCAATTCTAGAGACAAGGAGGCTATTAATTATTTTAACAATTATATTTGTGTATTCTACAGACATCATTGCAATATTGAGGCTTACATATCTTTCTAAAAGCACAGATTTGCTTAGCAACTGTTAACTTAGAGGCTTTCATCAGACCATCTTGTAGTGAACAATAATCTTCATTTTTTAAAAAAATGCACCTTTATGCCTAATTTCAATAAAGTGTGCTATAATTCATCTTCGTACATTAAAAAAAGGATAAACATAGTTCAAATGTGAAGGGGAACAAAGGAAGGGGAGGGGGAAAAGAAGGAAGAGAAAAGAAAAAAGGTAATAGAAGAAAAAAGGAAACAGGGCCGATGATATGGCTCAGCAGCATAAGCGCCTGCCTGACAAGTGCGAGGTCCTGAGTTCGACTCCCAGTACCCACATAAAGGAAAAAAGGGCTGGTGATATTGCTCAGCAGCACAAGTGCCTGTTGGCAAGTGCGAAGTCCTGAGTTCGACTCCCGGTACCCACATTAAAAAAAAAAAAAGGGAAACAAAGTTTTTGTAAATAAGGAGGGGAAGGGGTTGAAGGGAGGAGTGGAGAATGGAAAAAAAGAGAATCAAGATGTATCATGTACAAGTACAAATTCCCTATGATGACTGTGATCATTATGTATATCTAAAATGTACCAATAAAATGAATTAAAAAAGAAAAAAAAGACATATAGCGTATTTAATTTCCCAAAGGAAATCCTGTAGTTTGAGGGTGTTAAGTGACTAAGGTCATAGAGTGAGGGACTCAGAACATAGAACCAGTATTCCACCAAATCCTTCCAACCTCAGGTCTATCCCCCCATCAACAAATGAACATTCACTCTTGAATAATGACTTTATAATTAACTACAATAAAACATTTCACTTAAGATCACAAGTTAAAATTCCACTCTTAGTAATATTATTTTCATTTTACAGATAAAGACATATTCAGGAATTAATCTCTTAGGTACACTAGCTTAGAAATGGGAGACAGGAAAATGTTAGTGGTAGTTTTCTGATTCTTAGCTTTTAGAACAAAAGCATAATAAAGCCTTACCACCTTTCAAAGAAGGCTGCTTTGTCCCCTTTTTCTCCTTGTGACAGGATACTTAACAATTCTTGTTTTTGTCTAAGACGTGGAAATAAATGTCAAATTCAGATCAAGCCTTCTATCTTCTCCACTAAAAAGATTTAAAAAGAAGGTAAACTTAGAATTGCTAAGAAGATAATGTAATTGAAGCTGGGGTTTGGCACAGAACTTCTGTAAGGGGATGTGGAAAAACGATATTGTAACTATCAGAATATTACTGCGGATGTACAGTAGCTAATAGTAACAATGCAATGAAAGTTACATGTTATGAGTCTTTAAAGTCTTGGAAAAAGTCTTGGACTACTAAGTTGGAGTCTTACATATACTTGTATAGAAGGTTGCTAAATGAATTAGTTTTTCTTTCAATTCTATGAATTTTTAGAGTCGTTAGCTCCTAATTTCCTTGCATTTTAAAAAATGATAAAAGAAGTATCTGCTATAATTTTAGCTTGTTCATAGAATTTATTCATTCCCTCCTCCTTCCAGATGGTATTTGAGTAGATAAATAAGACCAAGAAAAATAGAATACAAATATATAAACTTAAGAAATTACTTGGCTTTATAGAAATTAAACTTTACTTTCAACTTCCTTACAGCCTGGATAAAAACTGACCAATTATATTATATTTATTGTATTCCCTTTGAATATGATGAAAAATATACTCAAAAGCATTTTCAGGAATTTAATGAATTTCCATAGTGTCTTAGTTAATTTCAATAAAATCAGAGGACATGTATTAAAGTACAACTCAGTGCAAGCAAATCTATGAGGGCCTAAGCTAAGTGATTTGCATGATTCGAAAACCTGGTGGTACACTGGTCATAGTGGTACACGTCTGTATTTCCAGCACTTGGGAGGCTGAGGCAGGAGGACTGCTGTGAGTTCAAGGCCAGCCAGAACTATTTAGTAAAAGGATGTCTCAAAAAGCAAAGCAAAATGAACAAAACAAAACAAAACAACCCAAAAACAAAGACCTATTGGTTTCTTCTAGTCCAAGGACAGAATCCACATACCAACCTAGAGAAGTATAGATGAGGGTGTGCCTAAGAAAATCTTCCCTCCATGTCTTGTGTGAAGAAAGAGCTGGAAGGCAGATGTGAAGGTTTTGCTAACTGTTGAGAACTGGGATGCAGTTTAGAAAAGGCCAGTGCACAAAAGGCCAGGCGAGATGACAGCAGCTCTGTGCAGAGAGGTTATCCAGAGGAGTTAAGCCAGCTTGCCCTGTGGCCTGCAGCCACAGCTCCAGTTCCTGCAGCAGCTCTCTAAGTCCCTGATCCTTGGCTTTCCCGGGGCTGTATATCTGGCATCCCTAGTCCACAGATCTGCTGGTCTTTTGGCCCTTGCTGCCCTCCACAATGCTGCCTCTTGGAGCACAGATGGAACGAAGAGCCAATTTCAATTTCCTCAGTACCAACTCTCACTTGAACTGGGCAGACTTCACTCTTGGCAAGTCTTGTCAAAGGCCAGGCAACACAAAGTCAGGTCTGGTTATGATCTGGTGCATCATATTGGCCACTGACTAAAGCTGTAAGCTGGGAAATAGAATGAATGATCCAGTACTGAGGTGCTCTTGTGAAGGGTGAGAAGGTCATCTTTTGGGGAGAAAGTCTGGGCCTAGCTGGGGCACAGATGGTGGTAGCTTGCCTGAGCCAGACCCTAAATCAACATCCATGATCTCATTGCTCACGTGTTGTGTGGTTTTTGTTTTGTTTTAACTAAAGTAAACCAATTAGCTTTTGCCCTTTGAAATTCACACTGAATTTTAACTAAAATCAGAACTTGAATTTATGGCTGATTTGTAGAATTTAGGAGACTTTCATGTTTAAACTTGGATTTCCATGTTTTCTTTAAAATCAGATATACCACATTTGATCTCACCTTCCTATATGCCACAAACAGCTGGATCTTGGTGGCTTTAGTCAATTTGAGACCAGCCATATACTCCCTAATGCTCCATTCTCATCACCTACCGTCGCACTGATGTGAGGTCCATTGTACACAGCTTGGGCTCTCATGACAAAACGCCAGAGATTAGTGCCTTCAGTGACATAAGTCTGTTTGCTTACCATTCTGGAGGATGGAAGTCCAAGATCAGGAGTAGCATGGTAGGGTCTGGTGCAGGCTGTCTTCCTGGCTTGGCCTGCAGAGGGCAGCCTTCTTTATTTTTGGGGGTGGTGGTGGGGAGAGCTATCTCCCTGTCTCTCTGGTGATCTTAACTCTATGGTGTCGCTTCTTATAAGGACGCTAATGCCATTATGGAGAGTTTACCCTCATGACCTCTTCTAAAACTACTTGCAAAAGGCACCATCTCTAACCACCATCACATTAGAGATTTGGGCTTCAGAATATTAATTGTGGAGAGATGTAAACATTTAATCCATAACTGGGACCAAGCGCTGGTTGCCAGTACAGTACTACCTATCAACCTGCTCCTCACTCCCTGCATTTATGTCACCTGCTCAGTCACTGAGGCACCTGAAGTCATCCTTTGTGCACATTTTGCTACTGAAGGATCTGAGACCCACCACTGTGTCAACCCTGTTAGTCAATATTATCTCTCAGAGGGCCCAGGTTTAAGTTTAGGAAGAGTTCTTCCTTTTTTGGACACAGTTTATTTTCCATTTCTATGTAATGCATGTTTTAAAAAGTGAGCGTTGCATATTGCACATTTGCCTGTCACATCAAATCAAATACATTCATGTGGTGGATTTTCTTAATTGAAAATTAATCACATGTTCTGAGAATTTTGACATAGATATTATTTATGAAACCATTCTTCACAATTGTATCTTTACTTTTTTTCCATAGGCATTATAAACATACTCCTAAATTACAATCTTTGGAGACTTATTGTGGCAGGGAGATTTACAAAGATCTACTTCATGTATTGAACTAATGAGTTTTGAGGAGATAAAGATTTCTTTATCTATGAAGTCTATGTGACCTAAATCACATTATTTCATTTAAAACATATAATTTCATAAAAAGTCAGGAATTTGTTTAACAAACACAAACTACACCGTGCATTATATTTATAGATCACTTTGCTAGCATTATGTCATTGTCTATATTTCTATGTCTGACTTGAGTAGTAGTCTTGCATAATCATCTAGAAAATAACCAGAGAAAAGAGTCATCAAATTTAAGACATAGATTTGGGGCTGGGGGCTGAGATTAGATTTTCAAGAGATACATGCAGATGGATGCAGGAATTTGAGCACCTAGGTAGAGGAACACTTTGAGGTGTGATAAAAATATATGGTATCTGTTTAAGTAAAAAATAATATTTATTATAGTAAAAGACACATTACCATTAATCTCCCTCCAAATACTCTGCTTTGCTTCATACACACCTTTCCCACAATTCTTGCCACTTTCTGAAGCAGTTCTGGAAGTTCTTTTCCTTTATGTCTTTAGTTGTGTTGTTATGGCTGCCTTGATGACCTGAATCCGTTCAAAACATTTACCTTTCACAGTCATTTTGAATTTAGGGAAGAGCCAGAAGTCACACAGTGCCAGATTCAGTGTATGAGAACACACCATAATGTTTTTACGAGTTTGCCTTTGTGTTGGAAGGAACTCGGCAGTGTTATGCACTGTATTTTTGATCACACCTTGTAAAGTCACTCACAAAAGAAGACTTCTGGAACTGTTGTAGAAAGTGGCAAGAATCATGTGTAAGTGTGTTCAAAGTGAGGGGCAGAATTTTGAGGGGGATTGATGGCCGTGTGTCTTTTACAGTAATACATTTTTAAAAAATTAAACATTCACCATTTTGTCAATCACCCCTTGGAAGTAAACTTGGAGTGACTCTTCTCCCCTGCCCTCCCCTGCACTGCCTCCACAGCCTTCCCCTTCCCTCTTCACCTTCCTCCCTTCCCCTTTGTTATTCTCTCTCCCTCAATAAAAAAATAAGTTACAATTTTCTCGACTGTATAAAAGAAGGAAAGGCTCATTCATGAAAAATGCACCATTACCCATTTCTATATTTTCTCTCTCATGTTTATGTTTTTAAGTAGAGACAGTCCCCAACTTCTTCCAAAATGGCCCCAAAGAGAGTATGTATTTTGAGCTTTCTTTCATTATGCATTAACTTTTATATAGTGTTCCTTTTTTGAAACATTATTTTTAAACAGAAAACTTAGGAAAGAAGAAATGGTATAGAAAATTATTATTGGAAAAAAACCTGCAAAAAATCTAAATTGTACATTATCTTGCCGGTAAAATCTGAATCCCGCTGTAGATTTCCCGAAGCATATTGGCGCTGGGTTTCTGGGGGAAGGTGCTCTGGATCTCTTTTAAAAACCACACATGCTGCTCCATGTGGCGAAGCAGCTGCTAAGGTAATGATGCATTTTTAGTGAAAAATACCATAAATAAACATACAAAAAATCATATGAAACTCTCCAACTAAGCACGAAATTTGGCAGCAAGTTAAGAATAAAAACATTATAAATGATAAGATAATGCATCGTTCAGCCATTTCCAAATCTTATTTCTACCTACATATTTATGCACATATTTATATAACACATATCACCATTATATTTACCTTTCCAATATGCCCAAGAATTTATTCCATGATTTCCAATGTCAATATGTTCCAAAGTTGTGGAGGACCCATGAATAAACACCTCTAAAACTACATAAAATTAGTAATGAATTAACAAATTATATGACCTACAACTTTTTTTTTGTTTCACTAAATAAAAAAGATTTCATTTGTTTTCTGAGTAATGTCTAGAAAACATTATTAGAAAATAAAGGTTTTTTTGTTTGCACTTGATTACCTACTTCTAATGTATACTGGAAAGTGGTTTATATGTATGAAGGAATCTAAATCTCAGTAGCAATTCCTCTTAATCTGAAATAACCAAAGTAAGCAATTCATTCCTAAGAGAGTTTAGGACCACATTAACTGCCTAATAGTAGAGAAAACAATGAAAAATTTTCTGCCTGAATATAAATACTAAAAAGCTCTCACAATTAACTAGATTCACAAAAATTATGTTTTACAATAATTTTAACAGGTAACATTGCCAATGTGAAAAGACTCAAATAATAACGTGAATACGTTCAGTAAGTATTTATCAATTACTTCAGTAGAACTACAGGAAGTACAGCAAATATCTTTAAATAGATAATCTATAAAAAGTCTAAGAGTTACTCAGAACCCACCCCCAGCCCCTGGACTTTATTCAACAGTTAAGGAAAAATCTTTTACCGTAATCCAAGAAAAATTCTGTCATTTTAACGATAGAAAACCAAATTATAGCTTTGCATCAGTACAGGTTACTCAGAACTTTGACTAACAATTATTTATTTATGAATCTAGCTTGCTATCTTTGTGAAACTGTTTCATTGAGTACATTGGCAATCCACCAACTTTAGGAGTTGCTAGGGATATTAGTTAAAAGGAGCGGTGGAGAGATAAATGAAAGTCAAGGAAAGAAGGAATAGTAGAAATACATTGCAGAGTCAGGGACAAAAAGAGTAAAACAAATTGTGTTTAGTTTTACCTCTATCTTTCCTTCCCTTCCTTCCCTTATTTTTTCCCTGTCTCCCTCCTTTCTTCCTTTTCTTCCTTTCCCCTCCATCCCTCTCTCTTATTCTTCATCTCTTTTTTGTTTCTTTCAAATCTATTGTTATCAGAACGGATGGCTCCTAAATCAGCTTTATTTAAAAGGAAGCCATAGCCTATCAGTGTGTGACTTTACAGATACAAGCATGTCCAAGAGACAACACTTTGTGTGTGTGTGTGTGTGTGTGTGTGTGTGTGTGTGTGAATGCTGTAATTCTAAAATAGTTCTAACTTTTGGGGCTTCAGTTTTCTCTAGTTCGTCTGTGACTATAATGGGTTTGTCACTGGACAGGGTACAAGAAGTTTCCGGGAGCTGAGATAAGGAACCTAAACCACCATGCCAATAGAGTATGTTTGAAGTTCACTGACTTCCTCTGTGGAAAAAGAATTTTCAGGACTAGTCGGTTAAAAAGGATAGGAAGGATTTTATTAGGCAGAAATTCTAAAGTACATACTCAGAGATAAACAGTGCAGGCCCTCAAGAGAGAGGCGCATTACTTCCTGAAACTGGGAACATTTATGCTTCTCTGCGGGGGGTTGGTGGAAACCCCAGGGAGAGGCGGCAATCCACTCCTCTAGTATTCGCCTTTATCGTAGGTATTAGCCCTCTTTTTTTTTTAGATGAATAATTTAGAATTTTCTCAACCTGTTTATCTTAGGATTAGTTTCGTCTCTACTTTCTCAATTAAGCCAGTTTATGGACTTTCCATATTCCTGAGGTATTTTGAGTGTGAGGGGTTTGGAAGGAAAGGAGCCTAAATATTAACAAGGAAATGCTGATATGGATCACATTGGATAACTTCAACCGGGTCCTGGAAGTTGCAATCTTCTTAAAAGTGCAATTTTTAGTTATGATTTTCTTGCCTCTTTTCTACCTATATTTATTTTTTCTATCCTGCCTTAAATTGGGTAAAGCGAAATAAAACTTTCTTTCATAGAATAAGATGATACTTCCTGTGATAAAATAAACACGTAGAAACTAATGCACAAAAATTTTCTATTAACTCTGAACTAACTAGTATGTTACATAAACATAATTTTCATTGCGTCAATGTCATAAAGAAAACCCTCACTGAAACTCTTTATCACAACATGTTTAAATACAGATCTCTTGGTTTTCTGTTTTTTTGTTTTTTTTTTTTCCCCGACTCCAATTTCATTTCTTAAATGTGGATATTGTAGCATTTATTCTTTGAAAACCTCTTAATGCCGGGGTCTCACCTCCAGAGAATTTAATTAGTCTGAGGTGGGACCCAAACACTAGGCTTCTTAAAAAGCTCTCCAGGTGATTTTTCTGTGTGGCCAGGGTTGAAAACTACTGCCTTGGAATTTGAGCATCAACCTTGAGGTCAATTGCACTATCAGCTGAATTCAGTATTGAACAATGGCACGTAAGAGTCAAGTCTTAGGGTTCATCTTTCCCACATTTCTCTCTCCACCCCCCAGTTTTCACTTGTAATCTATTTGTTGTGATTCAAACTTTAAACTGGAGGAGATCATTAATCATAGATATAATTTAGTGACAGCAGGGTCGTGTCCCACTAACTAAGTACACCTTGTTTGCCTCAAAATGCTAATCGCTTTTCTGCAACATTAATGAGGGACAATTGATATGGAGCCTAACAATCATGTATGATCTAGTCGCTTTTTTTACTGAAATAAAGTACTTTATTAGGTTATGAAAAATATAGCAAAGTAATTATGCAAAAACTGGACTCACATATCACCATGCTTATGAAACTTTGGCACCTAGGAAGAGGAGAATTAAAATGATTTTTAATATTTCTGGAAAAAAGATTACAATCATAGAAGTTGTTACTTTGTATCTTCTCAGAAACAAAATCTCCTCCTCAGAGGAGGTCTCATACTTCAGCTTCCTGAGCTGTGTTTTGAGTTAGGTGGGTGTTAGAGGAGCCATCCTCAGTTTTCTTTGAATCTCTGCTGCCCCATCCATTTACTCATTCGGAATTGCATACTTCAAAAGTCCTCAAATCTTCAAAGCAATTTGTGTTTAATGTCATCGTGTTTAAAGAGTATTTTTCCCAAATCATCCTTAGCACTTATAATTTTTATAAAAAATATTCTATTAGAGAGTTTTTATACACAATTATGAAACTATTTTTGGCATATGTTGTTGGGCCACAGGGGACACCAGCATACTTTTTAACCATCCCCTTGGCCCTCTTGTCTCTATTTGTACTTATTTCAATTTTGATAGAAAAAGGTATTTAATTTTCTTACTATTTACAAAGATTGTTTAAGAGATAACAATGATGAGTACCTTAGTATATTTCAGTTCCAAGAAATATTATTGCCTTTAAGATGATGGCAACAAAATACATTGATTTAGTTCAGCTACAGAGATCAATTGATAAATAATAGATGATAAAAATCCATTTGAAAGTAGGTGAAAGGGTCAGGTCATAATTTATTGAGAAATTTCTCATCCTCCAACTGAGATGAACTTTTATAGTCTTAATTGTAGAAATAACTTTCAATTGTCATCTGTTTAATTAGTTGGTGTGTGTGCACACGCATATATGTGTAGTTAGTTGATTAAGTTTATTATGAACTTTTCATGGGCAGAGGCTGTATTTTATTAATTTGTGCATTCTCAGTGCCAAGTCCTGAACCTGGTACATGTTAGTAGGTATTAAAAGAAATTTATTAAATTATTTATAGTGGAACATGAAAAACACAGGCAATTCAAACACTTTAGAAATAGAAAAATGTGATATTTGCCCTCTAAATTACCCTTTGCATCAAGTGTGAAAATGTAGTAGTTTAAATTAAATTTGAAATATCCAAAGGAAAATGTATTTTTAAAAATTTAAGATGATTATTTTTAGTAGTTTGAGGGAATCTAAGGAGAAAACTAGTATATGTTTTTAATATGTTCAATCATGTATGAAATGATTATTTGTAATATAAGAAATTTACATGGACTAAGACTGCATTTCTACCTCTTTTTCCCAAAAAATGACTAATTATAGATGAATATTTTTAAGAGGAAGAGAAAAGGATAGAGCCAAATACACAGGGAGAAGGAGAAACGCTTTCTGAAGTGTTCTGAATGACGGCTGTGTTTAAAAGGCCCTATTTCAAATAAGACAAGACCATCTTTTGAGCTCCACAGGATGCCACTGTCAGCTGCTATTGAAAAACCGTTTGAAACCCGTGGATCAATCTGGTGATTTTAAGCTCTAGTTTGAATGAAGCTATTTATTTCTGAGTGGGTTTCATCATCATCACTAAAGAGTAGAACTTGTGGGGGCAGCTCTCACTGTCTTTTTTGATAGGCTTTAAAATGCCATGGGTGTCTTACAGCAAAACGCAGTCTGTGTTTTGACGTCAATGACTTGGATTTATACATGTGCACACAATGCGCTAGAAAAAATGTCTCCTAACAAGAGAGACACCATGCTCAAGATGTTCTACTGGGAACAAGCACTGTGAATTAGGCAAGACTGGTGAGATAGAAGAATATTTCATGTTTTAAGGAGACCGGAAACCTGTGGCCTGCTGTCTCCTATGTTGAGATGGAATTAATAACAAAGCTCATCGAAACATGTCTGATTTCAGTTCTAAAGGAGATGTGACAATAACAAATCATGTCACCAAACCTAGGGACGTTTGAAAAAACCATAGAATTTGTCTTATGTATAATCCTGCAAATCTTTTAGATTCTTAGGGTAGCATTTTGTTTCCTTAATTAGGCATGGAAAAAAGATACATTTCAGTTTTTCAAGATGAATTCTAGGTTTTCTGAACTCAAGAGAATAGGGAAAATTACTTAGAAAATTATACTTCAAACAAAATTCCTGTAGTAATTTTTAAAATCTATTATGTTTGTCTATTATGTAACACATGTTTTTTTCTCCACTTCATTAATTAATTTTCTTACACTGAGTTGTCTAAACTTAAAGATTCATAGATCAGGAGACTAGGAACATTCTTTTATGAGAATAAAGCATGGAATTTTAAAAATTTTTATTAGTCCATTTTGCAGTACATAATGATTACATTCATTATAAGGAGTTGATACATGTATATAACACATCTTAATTCTTTTTATGCTAACTTCCCCTGTTGTCTCTCCTGGCAGACTTTGTTTTAAATGAAACATTAGGTAAGCACAATACTCACATGAAATATTGTTTATTTGCTTTTTAGTTTTCTATTGCTATTTTATCAAACTACCAGAAAGTGAGTGACTTAATAGAATATATTTATCATCTCTTAGTTTTGTAGCTCAGCAGTCTGGGCAATGCATGGTCCACTGGTTCTCTCTTCCAGATTTTTGTAGGCTAAAAATCAAGTTGATGAGAATGCTCCATTTCTTTTTGAAGGCTCTGGGGAGTGAGTCTACTTTTAGATCTATCAGGTCACTGGCAATATTCAGTTCCATGTGGTTTGAGATACAAAGTGAGGCTCCTGTTTCTTCAGAGGTTGTAGGACTGAAATTTTTGTAGCTTTTAGAAGTTGTCTGTATTCTTGTTCTTCTGGTTCCATTCCTCCATTTCCATAGCTAGGAACAACAGTTCAAGTCTTCCTCTTGCTTTGAATCTCATTGATTTCCTATTGTTTGAATCCTCTTCCACTTTTGTTCGCAAGGGCTATGTGATTACATGGGACCCACTCAGACACTCCTATTCTCCCTACTTTAAGGTCATCTGATCAGTAACCTGATTGCATCTGATTAGTTCATCTACTGTAGTAACTAGATCAATAGCAGTGGGATAAGAGTTTTAGAATTCTTACTACCAGATGTGTACATACATGCAGAGAGAGAGACAGAGAAAGAGAGAGAGAGAGAAACGTAGTTTCTATAAAAAGTCAACTATAGAAACTGTACCAATACTTTACTGAAACACAAAATTGTAGAACTTTTCAACTCTGCCTGAAACCCTCCATTTGCATCTCATCTCAGGAAAAGGTGAAGTCCATATAATGGCTTACAATCACATAATCTGCCCCAATACTGCTTCTTATTGCAGCCAGGCTGTCTTCCCTCTGGGTACTTCAGCCAGTGGAGATACTCTTAGGACCTGTTTGTTCTTCCAGTACTGCAAGTGTGCTCCACATTTTGGCTTTGCATTTGCTAAAATCACTGCCTGGAACCACTCCTTCCTTCAATGTCTACATGGATTTCTCTCAACCCTCGTGGAACTCATGACTCAAAAATTATGTTCTCAGTGAAGGCCTTTCTGACCACCTTTCTAATAATTTCAACTGTCAGTCACACCACATACTTCTTGTCCCTCTTACCTGTCTTCTTTCTGTACCCCACCTCACAGTAGCAATTGTCAGATATGAAATTTTGCTTAGGAATTCAATAAACTTTATCCAAAGCAGAAATTTTCATGTCTTCTAGACTGATGTATCTGTATCCCAGCACCTCAAACATTATCTAGCATATGGTAAGTACCCAATAAAAATTTGTTGAAAAACTACTGAATAAATTAAAATAATGAGCCCAGATTTTCATTTGGTGACTTGCTTATTCTCTGAATTCTTTAGTGAGTATGTGTATACTGTGAATTGAGTTCATCTTACTCTTCTCCCCACTCTACTCTCCTCCTTACTCTATCAATTTTATCATAAAATTATGCAATAAGAGAGATTTCTTGAAAGAAAGTTAAAATGCGGCTCATTCACTTCCTTATTTTTGGGTATTTTCCTCTGTATACAATTTTCTTTTCAATTATTATAAATAACTCTTAAACCCAAATTGTGGTACACTTATTATTACTGATTCTAACAAAGTAATAATATAATGATTTTTACATTTAATGTGCTATGACTCTCACTTTTCTCTTTCTCTTACTATTAATAGTCAATTGTTTGATTAATATCAATGCCCTTCATTAAATGCAAGTTACGTATTTTTTATGGAACCTCTCTTGTCAGCAAGGTATACATCTGGTGTTGTCCAGGCTGAAGAAATATTCTAATCAATTGCTGTCTTGAGCATTGGTAGTTTAAGCAGTTTTGCATTTTTATATAACTTATGCTCTTTTTTTCATCATGGTAACGATACACCTACATCTCCTGTCTCATTCTGTCCTAGTGTAACTATCGTGATGTCTACCAGTGGGAAGGATAGATTTAGTGTAGGTGTTCTTCAGCCTCTATCCTCACTGCTCTTGTGTCCTCGCTTTCATTCTTCCCAATGATAAGCTTATGTACTCCAGTATTTCCTGCTATTAACTCTATGCTGATGTCATACAAACCTACACACCCAGACCCACCTCTTTATGTGCTGCAAATTCTTATAATAGTGCAAGAACTTCAAACTTCACATCAAAAGTCAAGCTCATCCATCACACTATGCTACTGTTCCTTTGTTGATCTACCTGTTGTATTTTTACCCTCCCCATCCTCAAGCCTAGAAAACAGAGAAATATCTTTAACATTTCTTCAACCTCCTCCCTCCTTCTCACACATCTGATCAAATATTAACCCCTTTGAATTCTGCTGCTGAATAATTCTCTACTTTTTTTTTTTCTTTCTTTTCATTGTTCTTTACTGTTTCAGGTGCCCAGTTAGACTAGTCTACCAGTCTCTGAACTAGCTATTAGGTTTCAATTTTTTCTTTTCTACTTGTTGTATTTGTTCCAGAAAGTATTCTTTTCAGAGCACAGATTGAAACATGTCATCAGCACTACTCATCAGTGCCATCACACTGACTTAAAAATTATCTTACATTTCAGCATTACCTTCAAGACTTTCCTAATTTGAGGCCTAATTTATTGTCCAAACATGTTCTATTTTTCTGCCTAAAACAAAGAATAATGTACCAGAAGATACTACTTTAAACCTTTGTGCCTTTGCTCAGGCTTCTCGTCACGGGCATTTTCTTCATTTCCCTGGCCTTCTCTGCTTACCTTTATCCTCTAGCACACACAGATCGAGCAGAGCCTTCTGGGTGAAACTGTCCTGACTTCCACACTTGAGGGTGCGCTACTGCCTTTTCTGTAGGGATAAATCACCTTATTCACAACTGTTTTCAAAACCCACAGTACTTTGTTATTGTATACCATTCACTTACTCTGAAAGTTGTGAGTTCTTTGAGGAGAGTAACCATGTCTTTTTAAGTTTTGGTATACCATGCATGAAGTAAAACTCCTGGCATTTAGAAGATTTAGCAAATGTTTAATGAAAGAAAAGGAATAGAAAGCAAATTTATAGAAACTGAACTAGAATCAACAGAGTGAAATATTGCAGATGAATATAGAAGGGAGTAAACTAAGAAAGTTAATCCTGGGTATTTCTCATTAAAGATCTTACCTTGCCTTTCTAAATAACTATTCTAGGTATCTTTCTTCTTGCATTCCATCAAATTAAATGATCATGCTTAGGGTGTACTAAATACCCATTCTGATTATTATTGTCTTCATCAACATCATCAATGGATGTTTTAGAAAGACTTTCTGTTCTAGGAATTATGGACAGTTTTATCTAAAGGATAGATTACAAAATTTAAAAATACCATAGATAGATCAACAAAGGCACAACATCAAAAACTTAATAAAATAAATTTTTCTTAAAGAATTAGGAAATGTCATCCAATCTAGAGAAATATTCAAATGGAATCATGTTGAATCACCAAAGACTGGCACAGGAAGAGACATTTAAAAATCTGGTATTCTCCATACTGGATCTCAAACTTCATACCCAAATATGTGGTAGTTAAAATCAGTCTTGTTAGTCGGACCAATACATACCAGTCCTGCATGTCTGTGAGTGGCTTAGGAATCCCTATGTGTCATGAGAACTTGTATGTGATTCTAGTGCAGTCATTCCAAGCACCATATTTAAGAAATATTGATATACCCTCAACCTCCATTTCATGGACAGAATGACTGAATTATAAGCGTGTAGTAATTAATACCAAAGATAAATTTCAAGTTCAGTTTTCTGAACTCCCACCTTACTACATTTCCTAGAGGCCTTATTATTTAGTTTTCTTTCATGTTGACCAATTTGTAAATTTGTTCTTCCTGCTAATTTTTATTCTTGCTCTTATTTCTGTTTCAGTTTGGTCTCTATCTTCTGAAATAGGAACAGGCTGAAAACTATGAAGAGTCCCATATTTACCTTTATTATCTCCATTTTCTTCTTTACGTTTAGAGATGAAGGGGTTACCTCTTTGGAGAAAATTAGAATCCCAAGAAGAGCCATAATCTCTGTATCCTTACCTCTGCTGAGTGGCTGTTCCTTTGCTTCTACAGTCAATCTATCTGCACATAAACTTTTCACATCACACTACAACTACACTCCCTCTCATAATTACAGACGATGCTATCAACTTACTTACATATCAGCATAGTGCAGATGTGCAAGGCAAGGGGTTTATTTAACAACTGAATGTCTACATCAGTGTTGGAGGGATGGGCACAAAGGGAAACAAAGCCTTCACTCTCCTTTTGGCTTTGTTAGTCATGACAGCTCACCTGATGGTGTTTTCGGAGAACAAGACGGATTCTGAGAGAAAGAACCCTCCCATTCCCATCAGACCATCACAAGCGATGACTTGGGACAGCTTTCCTTGCTGAGGATAGTTAAAGTATAAGGGCTTCTGACCCTGTCACTGATGCTAATTTTAAGCATCATTCTCTCTGCTATATGTTCATGACAGCGCAACTCCCATCACTGTCTCTTGAGTTGAGCCCACTGAGCTCATTACATTATTATGGAGTTGGTTTTTAAAAGCTCATTGTCCCAACCAACATCTTCCATTCTTTCTCATCTTCAAAGATAAACACTAGGGAGCTGATCCATTATATGACACTGATTATATTTCAAATATACAGAAAAGCATAGCAACAAGAACAAGCAGTCGTATACTCCCACCCAGTTTTAAATAAAATCTTTACATTTTTGCCAATATTTGTTTCAGATTTATTTTAAAAAGTAAAATATAACAGGAATAGTGGAAACTCCGTGTATAACCTTCTCCAATCCCTTTTGTTTCTTCTTAGACAGAACCACTTCCTTAAAACTTGCTATTTATTATTTACATTCATGTTTTTATTCTATTGCTACATGTATATATCCTAAATATTTTGTATATTTTCAAACATCATTATCCCCACATATAATTTTCATTTTCATTCCTGTTGATACACATAGCTCAAAGTTACTTATCTAAAACACTTTGCAATTCTCCACTGTGTGTATTTCATTGTCTACTCTTTTCTTATTAGTTCCAAATATTTGGCATTATTATGTTGTGATGAATATTTTTGTACCTGTCTCCCATTGTGCAAGTTTTTCTTGGATGCGTTCCTGCAGGTGCAGCGGCTGTGTTGAATGAGACACACAAGTTCAGGTATCTTGCCAGGATCTTGCCAAAGCCAGTGTCCCAGGCTACACATCTGAAAGCACTGCGGAAGAGGGGCTCAGCTCTACAGCCTCACCACATGGGAATCCGCCTATCATCACACTGGGGACAATGAGAATAATATCGTGTTCATTGTTGATTTGAGTTTGCAGTTAAGTTCAATTCGGAGAGTGAGTGGCATTTCTGGTTTTTTTTCTGTGAATTTTTATTGACGTCTCCCTTTTTCTTTAAAAAAAATGTGTTGTTTTTTTATTAATTTGTTACGATTATCTAAATATTTGGATATTTTGTCAACTACTGTATATGAAATGCAAATATCTTTTCCCGTGTGGTGTTTGCCTTTTTAGTTTTTTTAGTTTTTTTTTTTTTTTTTTATGCGGGTACTGGGAGTTGAACTCAGGACCTCGTGCTTGCCAGGCATGTGCTTTTGCCACTGAGCTATCTCACCAGCCCCTGACTTTTTAGTTTTTAAAAAACTTTTTTTCTTTTTCTTTTAGGAGACAGAGTCTTATTATGTTACTCAGGTTGGCCTTGAATTCCTCAGTCCCTGGGATCCTTCTCCCCAGCTTCCCAAGTAGTTTGGACGATAGGCACATACCACTATGCCTGGCTCTTAAGATTTTATCTTAATTAATTAATTGATTAATAAATCTATTTATTTTTTAGAGCATTGCACAGAAAGTACAGAAAGTTCTTATATACTCCATCTCTGCCAATATGTTTTAAATTATTTATATTTTGCATTAATTTAATACATTTGTTACAACTGATGAATCCATACTCATATATGATGATTAAATGAAGATTCATCCTTTGTTTTGTACAACCCTGTGGTTTTTTTTTTTTTGAGACAGGATCTTGCTATGTAGTGCAGGCTGGCCTTGAACTTGTTTATATAGCACAGGCTGACCTCAAACTCATGCCAATCTTCCTGCCTCAGCCTCCTGAGTGCTGGGATTATTTATAAATGTGCACCACCACTCCCGGCTAACCCTGTGGGTTTTGACAAATGCATATCATGCATCATTGCAGGATTGTACAGAATAGTTTCATTGCCTTGAAAATGGGCAATTTATCTGTTCCCTCCCTACTTCCAAATCCCTCAAAACTATTGATCTTTAATTGTTTCCACAGTTTTGCCCTTGTCAGAATGTCATACAGTGGCATCATATAGTACATAGTCTTTTCAGACTAGATTCTGTCATTTACTAATACACATTTAATGGTCCTCTATGTCTTCTTTGTAGCTTGGTAACACATTTCTTTTTATCAGAGAATAATATTCCATTTTATGGATATACCACATTTTGTTCATTTATCTATTGAAGAATATCTCAGTTGCTTCCAGTAGTTGGCAATTTAGAATAAGATGGCAGCAAATATTCACTTGCAGGTTTTTAGGTGGACACAAAATTTCAACAGATTAGTTAGATTATTTAGGAGGGCTGTTGCACATTTGATGGTGAATCAATGTTTATAAGAAACTCCCGAATTGTCTTTCAAGGTGACTGTAAACTTTTGTATTCCCACCACCAATTGAATCTGTCTTGCACCCCATTTTTGCCAGTATTGATTTCAGCTAATTGTATAGGTGTATTACAGTAATTTTGTATTTTTATTTTCTGTATTTTATGATACTTTGATATCTTGGGGTCCTTGCTAATTAGGGGACAGGCTGCTTCTCCTAGGGACAGCTAATTCCTAGAAATAGCACAGGCTTTTTTGTAAGCGTGGCTTCCATATAAAAACCGATCAATCCAAAACACAAAATTTCTAACCATTTTTTAAAAATTTTGCACACCAAGTTAATATTTTCCTACCTTAATAATCCAGTGCCAGGTTACAGATAACTTAGGATAGCTTCTAATTCCCAGGGCCCACTGAAAAACACCTGTTTACCTTGCTTAGCCCATTTCTTCCTGTGAAAACCATAATAAACGCTTTTGCTGACTGACCTGTTCTTCCCCCATGTGGCTCTGTGTGGCATCCCATGTGCCTGCCTGCTGTTTCCAGGGATCTGTGGATATAAAAAAGTCTTCATTTATAACAGTCATTTCCATGTCTGCGTGTTCTAACATATCTGATTAAAACAAATCTTTGTACATTTAAAAATATGTGTAGTGGCATCTTATTGTTGTTTTAATTTGCAATTTCATGCTGATATATAATGTTGAACATATTTTCATATGCTTATTTGCCATCTGTATATCTTTGGAGGTGTCTGTTCAGATCTTTTGCCCATTTTTTAATTGGATTGTTTGCTTATTGTTGAGTTTTAAGTGTTCGTAGGTTATTTTGATTCTAAGTCCTTTATCTGTTATGTGTTTTGCAAAGATTTTTCTCCCAGTCTGTGGCTTGTCTTTTCATTCTCTAAACAATATCTTTGGCAGAGCAGTAGTTTTTCATTTTAGTGAAGTCCAATTTATCAATTTTTTGCTTTTGGTGTTGTATTAAAATGTTGTATTTATTATGTCATTGCCGAAAGTCACCTAGATTTTCTCTTTATCTTCTAAGTGTTGTAATTTTTGCATTTAGTTTTAGTTTGCATGTGCAGCTAGGTCTATGACCCATTTTAAGTTAATTTTTGTGAGATGTATAAGGCCTATGTCTACATTAATTTTCTTGCATGTGCAGGTCCAGTACTATTTGTAGAAAAGACTGCCCTTTTTCCATTTAAGAGAAAACAGAGTATGCCCTTTCTCCATTGAAAGGCCTTTGTTCCTTTGTCAAAGATGGACAATATTTAGTCTATGTATTTCTGGGCTCTCTGTTCTGTTCTGTTGATCTATTTGTCCATCTGTTCATCAGTACTACACTCTTTGTCACTGTAACTCTATAGTCAGACTTAAAATCTAGTAGTGTCAATGCTCTTATTTTTTTCTCCTATATTATTACATTAGTGATTCTGAATGTTTTTGTTGTCAATATAAAATTTAAAATCATTTTGTCCATATCCACAAAATAACTATCTGGAATTTTTATTGTCAGTGCATGTAATCTATAGGTTGAGTTGGAAATATTTGACATCTAGTAAATTTGAATATTCCTATCCATGAACATGGAATATCTCTCTGTTTTTTTAGAGATTTGATTTATTTCACTGGAGTTCATACACATATAGATCTAGTACATATTTTGGTATATTTACAGCTAAGAATTTCATTTTTGGAGTTGCTAATGAAATGCTGCTGTTTCAGTTTCAAATTCTAATTGTTCATTATTGATATATAGGAAATAAATTGACTTTTGTATGCTAACCTTGTATTCTGCAACCTTGAAATAATTGCTTATTAATTTTAAGAGGTTTTTTTTTTCTTCTTTTGGTCTGTTTTTTGGAATTTTCTACATAAAAATCGTATCATTTATTTTATTTCTTATATTCAAATATTTTAAATTTTTAAACATTTTTTATTAGTGCATGTTTGCAGTGCATAGTGAAAATTGCTATCATCATGGAGAGTTGATTCATGTATATAACACATCCTAATTTATTTTACTTCCCAGACCCCTCCTTTCCCTATCCCCTCCCTCCATCTCTCAGTTCCTTTTGCATTTGCAAAAGGTCTATCATACCTTCTATTTTTTTTTTCTTATCTTACTGCATTAGTAAGGAATTCCAGTATGATACTGAATATGAGTGGTGTAAGGAATAGTCTTGTTTTGTTCTTCATCTTAGCAGGAAAGCATATAGTTCCTCACTATTAAATTTGACATTAGCTATAGGTAATTTTAGATGGTTTTTTTTTTTTTTTTGTGGTACTGGGGATTGAACCTACACACACTCTACCACTGAATTATGTCTTTAGTTCTTTTTATTTTTTCTTTCAAGATAGGGTCTCACTAAGGCTGGGTTCAGACTTGTGATCCTCCTGCCTCAGCCTCCCACAGTGGTGGGATTATGATGTGTGCCACTGTAGTAAGCATGTTTTTTGTTTATTTGTTTATTTTTATCAAGGTGAGGAAGTTCTACTCTATATATAGTTTTCTGGGTATTTTATTATGGATGTTAGATTTTGTCAAATGTCTTTTCTTTATCTATTGATATGATCATATGATTTTTCTTCTTCAACTTGTTGATGTGATAGATAGTATCAATTGATTTTTGAAATCTTGAACTAGCCCTGAATACTTGGAATAAATCTCAACTGGTTGTAAAAATACAAAATTGTTGGATCTGTTTTGCTAAAAACTTTCATAGACTTAAAAGTGTTGTCTCACAACAACCACATAGCCCAATTTAGAAAAAGGTTTATCTCTCTGAGGTTTGTGAATAAAATTTTTATCTAAAGAAATGATCCTAATAAGATTCAAAGAAAGTCACACAAAGTTTAAGAAAATTGTTTTGGTAGAACTAATTTCAACAAAGAGGGAGAAAGACAGTACAAAAGAAAAAAAAAAAAAAAAAAAAAAAAATAACATTGGATTCCTAAACTACTATGGGCAGGAAATAGGATGGGAACACTATTTAGTTACAAATACTGGGAATTTCTTACCGAAAAGGCAAGATGACTTAGGGGGTGACAAGTGTTCATAGGACAAAGCCAATAGCCATGCAGGGTCATTCTCACATTTAAAAACGAGCCTTAACCAAGGTTGTATGACCCATTTCCTAGCTGAATTTCACAATTGGTATCGACTAGAGATTCTCATGTACTTTTAAGTTTTCCTTTTTTTTTTTTTTTTAAATATAACAGTTTCTAGAAGCTCTCTCTTTCACATTCCTCATTGAAGATTAGATATGTGGAGGGCAGGTAGCTTTTCTACTTAGTTTCTGGGTCTTCAGAACAAGTTAAACTGCATAGCAGGAGTAATGCTTGAAGAATCACAAGCAAAAAGCCTCTTCTGTATCTGTGTCTGAGTTAGATTCCGAGGTTTTTCACCAACCACCTGATCCTGATGTCATAAAAGATGAGAATTTGGGGGGGCGGTTTGAGGAGGAGTGAGTGTATCTTGTGTGTAGGTGGAATATAAACAATTTGTGGACAAAGGCAGCGTTTGGTGGTTTAAAATTGCCCTCCATTTCTTTGAAAGCATTTTTGTCAAGTGGTAGAATCTAATTCTTCCCTTGACTTGGGGCCAGCCTTAGTAATTTGCATTTAACAAGTAGAATGTGGCAGAAGTGACTCTGTTTGACTTCTAAAGCTAGGTTCAAAAATGTAGTACAATTTTTATGTGATTTTCCCACTTGCAATACTTGATCACTTGGAACATTATTGCCAAATTGTGAGAAAGCCACGTGACAACAGGGAGAAGTCATATACAGACCTTCTGGTGGCAGACCAAGCCGAGGTCCTGCCTTATAGCCTCAGTCACCAGACATGAGTGAATGAACACTAATTTGATTCCATCTACCAAATTTTGAGCTATCTAGGCTAGCTGTGAATGGGGCACACTTTTTTTTTCATTTTTTTAATTTCTATTTTAAAGAGAAGAAAAAACAAAACAAATCAAAAGAAGAACAAATTTTCAAAACGACATAATATGAGGGTAACAATGGTTAATGCATTATGTATTATTATCTTTAAGTTAGTTATTCAGGATACCAGGCATTAGCATTCAATTGTCCAAACATTATTGGCTCAAACTTTACTCTTCAATGAACTAAGTAAAATTGGTAGTGTATCTATCTTAACCATCTTATATATATATACAATTTATTTTTCCCTTTCCCTTCTTTCTTTTCCCTATTCCAGTCTCTCTTTCCTATTGACCAGTTTCTTTTTGATTCACCGTGTCTATTGTACATTTTGGATCTTATTTACTCTTTCAGTTTCTCATACTAGAGAGACAATACGATGCTTACACATGTGCGTCTGGTTTATTTCACTTATGAGTATTTTCTCGAGTTGCATCCATTTACCTATAAAAGTCTCCAGTTTATCTTTCTTTATGGCTGAATAGTACTCCATTGTATAAAAATACCACATCTTTCTTATCCATTCCTCAGTTGATGGGCATTTGGGTTGTTTCCAAGATCTGGCTATTACAAATTGAGCTGCTATAAACATGGGTGCACATATATCGCTGTGGTATGATGTTTTTAATTCTTCTGGGAAGATGCCCAGAAGGGGAATAGTTGGGTCAAATGGGACCTCCAACCCTAGTTTTTTGAGGAATCTCCACACTGACTTCCACAGTGGCTGTACCAGTCGACACTCCCACCAACAGTGAAGAAGGGTTCCTTTTTCCCCACAGCCCCTCCAGCATTTGTTATTAGTTGATTTCTTTATAGTAGCCATTCTTTCTGGAGTGAGATGGTATCTCAGTGTTGTTTTAATTTGCATCTCTCGAATGACTAGTGATGTTGCACATTTTTTTATATATTTATTTGCCATTAGTATTTCTTCATCTGAGAAATGTGTATTCATCTCAGATGCCCATTTTTGGAGTGGGTGTTTAAATTTGGGAGGTCTGATTTTTTTGAGTTCTTTATATGTTCTCGATAGTAATCCTTTGTCTGAGGAACAGCTGGCAAACATTTTTTCCCACGTTGCGGGTTGTCTTTTCACTTTGTTGGTGGTTTCTCTTGCTGTGCAAAAGCGTTTTAATAAGATGAGATCCCAGTTATTGATTCTTTGGGACAGTTCCCGTGCAGTTGAGTTTTTATTCATAAAGTCTTTGCCTACACCAATGTCTTCAAGGGTTTTACCTATCCTACCTTCCAGCAGATTTAATGTTTCTGTTTTAACATTTAGGTCTCTGATCCATTTTGAATTTAGTTTAGTGCATGGTGAAAGATATGGGTCTAGTTTTAATCTTTGGCATGTGTAGAGCCAGTTTTTCCAGCACCATTTATTAAAGAGGCTATCTTTCTTCTAGCGAATGTGTTTGGCACCTTTGTCAAAGATAAGGTGGCTTAGTATGTCTGGGGTTGTTTCAGCATCTTCTAATCTGTTCCATTGATCTTCAGGTCTGTTTTTTTGCCAGTACCACACTGTTTTTATCACAGTAGCTTTATAGTATAATTTCAAGTCGGGGATTGTGATGCCCCCTGCCTTGCCTTTGTTGCCCAGAATTGCCTTTGCTATTCTAGGTCTCTTCTGATTCCAAATGAATTTTAGGATTGTTTTCTCTAATTCTGTGAGATATGCTGTTGGAATTTTGATTGGAATTGCATTAAATCTGTATAACAATTTTGGAAGTATGGCCATTTTCACTATATTGGTTCTTCCTATCCAGGAGCAAAGGATATCTTTCCATTTTCTGATATCCTCTTCAATCTCCTTTTTCAGAGTACTGTAGTTTTCAGTGTATAGGTCTTTCACATCCTTTGTGAGGTTGATTCCTAGGTATTTCATTTTTTTTGGATGTTATTGTGAAAGGTATTGTTTCCCTAATTTCTTTTTCAGTAAGTTTGTTATTTGTGTACAGGAAGGCTATTGACTTTTGAGTATTGACTTTGTATCTAGCTACACTACTGAATTTGCTTATTAAGTCTAGCATTTTTTTAGTGGAGTTTTTGGGGTCTTCTGTGTAGAGTATCATGTCATATACAAATAATGATAATTTAACTTCTTCCTTTCCAATCATTATTCCTTTTATTTCTTTCTCTTGTCTAATTGCTCTGGCTAAAGTTTCCAGAACTATGTTGAATAAGAGTGGGGACAGTGGACATCCTTGTCTTGTTCCTGATTTTAGAGGGAAGGCTTTCAGTTTTTGGCCATTTAGTATAATATTGGCTGTTGGTTTGTCATAGATAGCTTTTACCAGGTTGAGATAAAGACCCTCTATTCCAATTTTCTGTAGGGTTTTTATCATGAACAGGTGCTGGACATTGTCAAAAGCTTTTTCTGCATCTATTGAGATGATCATGTGATTTTTGTCTTTGGTTCTGTTAATATGGTGTATTACATTTATTGATTTACGTATGTTGAACCATCCCTGCATCCCTGGGATGAATCCAACTTGGTCATGGTGTATAATCTTCTTGATGATTTGTTGGATTCTGTTTGCCAGTATCTTATTAAGGATTTTTGCATCTATGTTCATTAGGGAGATTGGCCTGTAGTTCTCTTTCTTAGTTGGGTCCTTCTCTGGTTTTGGTATCAGGGTAGTGCTTGCTTCCAGGAATGAATTTGGGAGTATTGCTTCCCTTTCAATTTCATTAAAAATTTTGAGAAGTAGTGGCGTTAGGTCTTCTCTAAATTTCTTGTAGAATTCGGCAGTGAATCCATCAGGGCCTGGGCTTTTCTTTGTTGGGAGGTTTTTAATTACATCTTCAATTTCATTGGTTGATATTGGTTTATTTAGGATTTTTAAATCTTCTTGATTCAGCTTTGGTAATTCATACGAATCTAGGAATCTGTCCATTTCTTCTGCATTTTCCATCTTAGTAGAATATAGATTTTTAAAATAGGTATAGATGATCTTCTGGATTTCTGCAGGGTCCATCGTGATATCACCCTTTTCATTTTCAATTGCATGGATTTGAGTCTTTTCTTTTCTTTTTTTAATAAGGTTGGATAAGGGTTTGTCAATCTTATTTATTCTTTCAAAGAACCAACTTTTTGCGTCATTGATTCTTTGTATTGTTTTTTTAGTCTCCAATACATTAATTTCTGCTCTGATCTTTATAATTTCCTCCCTTGTACGGGCTTTTGGCTTAACCTGCTCTTTTTTTTCTAGAAGTTTGAGGTTCACCATTAAGTTGTTTATTTGCACTTGCTCTATTTTCCTAATATAAGTATTTAATGCTATAAATTTCCCTCTTAGGACTGCTTTCATTGTATCCCATAAGTTCTCGTATGTTGTACTGTCATTATCATTCAGTTGTAGAAATTGTCTAATTTCTTCTTTAATTTCATCTGTGACCCATTGGTTGTTCAGGAGGGTGCTGTTTAATTTCCATGTGTTTAGGGAGTTTTTGTGATTTCTTTTGCCATTGATTTCCAATTTCATTGCACTATGGTCTGATAATATGCATGGGATAATTTCAATTCCTTTGAATTTACTTAAGCAGGTTTTATGAGCTAGTTTGTGGTCTATTTTGGAGAACGTCCCATGTGCAGCTGAGATGAATGTGTATTCTGATGTTGTGGGGTGGAACACTCTGTAGACATCTACTAAGTCCATTTGTTCAAAAGTTTGGTTCAGTTCTATTATTTCATTATTGATTTTCTGTCTAGTTGATCTGTCTTTTTGTGACAGTGGAGTATTGAGATCTCCCAATATAATTGTATTAGTGCTTATTTGATTTTTCATGTCCTTTAGTACTTGTTTTATATAGCTGGGTGCATTGGTATTTGACGCATATATATTTATGATCGTTATCTCTTCCTCTTGGATTGTTCCCTTTACAAGGATGTAATGACTGTCTTTATCTCTCTGAATCATTCTTGGCTTGAAATTCACTTTGTCTGCAAAAAGAATAGCTACCACTGCTTTTTTCTGGGTTCCTGTTGCATGGAGTATTGTTTTCCATCCTTTGACTTTCAGTCTATGAATTTCTTTCTGAATTAAATGTGTTTCTTGTATACAGCATATTGTTGGATCTTGCTTCTTGATCCATTTTGCCAGTCTGTGCCTTTTGATTGGTGAATTGAGACCATTAACATTGATGGTTAAAATTGATATGTATTGACTTATACTTGTCATGATATTTTCCTGTTGTTGGTTCCCACTTTTTGTTTGTTTTTCCCCTTTCCCGCTATTTAATTATCTGCCCTGCCTGGTGGATCCCTTCTGTTGGGGTTCCTATCTCTTTCTAGAATGTCCTTCAGAACATTTTGGAGTGCTGGTTTGGTGGTCATAAATTTTCTCAGATGTTCTTTGTCATGGAAGTATTTTATTTCTCCATCAATTTTGAAAGATAGTTTTGCGGGGTACATCAATCTGGGTTGAAAATTATTTTCTTTGAGAGCTTGAAATATGTCATTCCAAGCTCTTCTTGACTTGAGGGTTTGTGCTGAAAAGTCAGCTGTGATTCTGATGGGTTTTCCTTTATAGGTGATTTGTCTCTTCTCCCTAACAGCTTTTAATATTCTGCCCTTCTGTTGAATTTCTGGGATCTTGACTATGATATGTCTGGCTGAAGTTTTTTTTGGTTATGTCTAGTTGGTGTTCTAAAAGCTTCCTTTATATTGGGGTCAAATTCTTTTTCTCTTCCAGGGAAGTTCTCCGTGATAATGTCTTTGAACAAGGTTTTAATGTCATTAATGCTATCTCCTGCTTTTTCATTTATTCCAATTATTCTTAAGTTGTTTATCTTTGAGTCATCTAGCAGCTGCTGAATTGATTTTTCATGCTCCCTTGCTGTTTTTAAGAATTCGTTCTTTTCATGATCACTAATTGCAAGCCTGTCTTCTATATCTGAGATCCTGTCCTCACATTGGCTTAATCTGCTACAAATACTTTCAACGGAATTTTTGTTCTCTTGGATATCTGCTTGAATCTGCCTTATGGATTCCTTTCTTTCCTATGCTGAGCATTCATGGTTTCTATAGTTTTCTTAAGCTCATCTATTTTTTTGTCTGTATCAGCTTTAGTGTCCTTAAGCATGGTCTTCATTGTGGACATTATCTCTGCAGTTATCTGTGAAATTATTTCTGTTTTAATTTTTTCCAGAGCCTCATTCAGTTGCTTTGTTGTTACCCCTTCAGATAGGCCAGGTGGGTGGCTTTTGGATTGTCCCACCTTGTTGCCCCCTAGGTTTGCCTTTGGTGAATTGGATGTATGGGGTTGCATCTTGTTTAAGTGTCATCTCATTTTTTCTTTCTTTAATTCCTGGGGTGATGTTTGTAAATTACCTATGATAGGTTACTTTATTGCTAGTGTTCAAGATCTTTAGAAGATGACTACTTCTCTGCAGTATCTTCCAAGTGGAGCTTGCTTTTGGGTTTTGAGCTTTCTGCCAGATCCTACCTCTTCAATTCGTTGGATGTGAGAAGTTGCTACCTGTTTGGCCCAGTCCTTGATTCTTTGGTACTGTGTGGGGCACACTTTTAATTTAATAGGAACCTGACCAATTAAATATTTTTGAGCAAATCAAATATTTTTATTTCTTGAAGTCATTATTTTGGTATTACTTGTTACATAATGATATATGATCAGAGTACCAGGAAATGTTACATTTTTATTCTTTGCCTATTGATTCCTTAGCATGAAGAACCTCAGCCTTCAATTGAATAAAATCATCAGTTTGCTCTCTGATAGAAACATTCCTGTTTTGGTAACCTGGAGTTCTAAATGAGCAGCAACAAAATTACAGATACAGAAAATCAATTGTTTCCTAGTTTACTACTCAGTACTACTCCTACTTCCATCCCTGCCTATTGGGATCCTGTATACTGGTAATAAAAGAAATGACATCATATATTTATTGATGGCTTAGAGCATGATTTGCATATTGTGGAATTAGGGTTGCAAGATTTAGAAAACAAAAACAAAACCCCCAACTCAAAACAAGATGCCCAGTTAAAGTTGCCTTCATACAAGCAATAAATGCTTTTTTAGTACAGGTTGAGTGTCCTTTATCTTAAAGACATGGGGACAGAAAAGTTTCAGATTTCAGATTTTTGGGGGGTTTGTAATATTTGCATATACCTAAGGAGATATCTCAGGGGTGGAATGCAAGTCTACATGTGAAATTCATTAATGTTTTATATAGACCTAATACACACGCCTGAAGGTAATTATATACAGTACTCTGAACAGTTTTGTGCATAAAACAGTTTTGCGGTATAAATTTTCCACTTACATTGTCAATGTTGGTATTCAAAAAATTTCAGAATTTGGAGCATTTCAGATTTTGGATGCTTAACCTGTATAAGTATGTCCATACAATATTTGGCATACATTTATGTTAAAATTATTTGTTATCTGAGATTCAAATTTAACTGAGTGTCCTATATTATATCTGATAGCTCTATGTAGAGTAAGTACAGAACTTCACAAAAATGTTACCTTTTCCAGACTTCTATTAAGCCACTTGGTCTGGATGATGAAGTATGTGTTATATTCTGTGGAATCTACCAAAATATGCCCAACATCTCACTTCTTTTACTGTAAAATGAGGTATTCATCAAAGAAATATTGTAAAAGAATGCCTGGCAAAGAATGAGGGTCTAGTAAGTGGGTAGATGGAGATGAGGTCAAAAGATTCATAAGCAAAGAAAATCTTTGAGAATGTTTATTCCAGGAAAAATAAATAACTTCCTTTTGAGGATGAATTAGATACAATAAAATAGCATGCCTCTGCCTGCTGATGCTCTGGGCTATGGCCGTGTGTCAGCAGCTACAGCAGGATCCAAAGTCACCCATAAACTGGGAAAGTAGGTGCTCCAACTTAGTGCATCTATTTAAGCTGGACCCACTCCTTTCCTTCAATAAATTCTGTGCCCTAATAAGTGTTTTCCTATAAAGAGTTCACTGAAGAAGAAAAGTATCAGCCTAGTTTAAAAACAACACTATCTAGAAGTAGACGATGGCAACTTCACAGCCCCACAAAGGATCACCCTAAAGGACAGTAGACAGGGAAAGATAGGTATAGTAAATAACTCAGGGCCAGAATTGGAAGCAGTACTTCCAGTTGTCCATTTTTTTTCTGGAGAAAGATAGTGGATGAGAGGTATGAATGTACACTGACCAGGGGACAGTGGCCAAAAATGTATCTAGAGGGTCAGGGTTTTCAAATGAACAGGATTGTTTAGTAAAGAGGTACTGTCAAAAAGGTAAAAGAAAGAAGTAAGAGTATAACTCTTTAAGTAAGAAGGATCTTAATGGTCAGGTCGAGAAGATATTATTTTATCAATGCTATTTAGCCTCTTTCCCATGACCTTTCAGTGTTTGTTCGAACAAGGATAAAGTAGCAAAAATGTAGGAATAAAGGATTATGAATATTCTATTAGCGTAAGTAGGACAGTGATAGCAAACAAACTCCAACTTATAAAGGCCCAAACGTGATGAAACAATATTTTTATGTTCACCACTATCTACGACATGCTTTTCTGGTAGGTAGGTGGCCCAGGCCCATAAAAGATTTCCATGTTTACTGGAAATTTTGCTAACATTTTCTAGTGAATATGTAAGAGAATATGGTCAGGGCAGTCTATTTAAACAGCAACAGAATGCGATAGTTGCCAAGCAAATAGAGAGAATTAAAATTTGCCTACAGTCCTGCAAAATTGTTATTCAGTAGGAGTGATGCTTTGGAAATTGCTTCTGACATGTTTTGAATCATTTAATCCTTTCAAATATCTCACCATTGACTGTGGTATTTGACAGTGTTCCTAGGACACTGAGAACATTGGTAGAAGGGTGGTTTCTTTATATGCCCATCTTATCTGCTAGATTGTGCACTCTACTAGGACAAAAGCCATTTTATTTGTCTCTGATTCCTAGTTCTGCTGATAGTGCCTCCAAGAGTGAAAGCATAATGAAATTGGGTAAATTCACTCTAAAGAAATTTTGTATTCATTTTGAAAATATAAATGGAGGCCAAGTGGCAAGTTATCACGTTGGAAACGTTAAAAGTAATATTGAAAACAGGATCCTGAAGTCTTGATTTCTGTGCTGTCAACAAAGCCACAGAAGCAACCTTTGTTTTCCTCAGTTGAGTTAAATCTGATCAGGACAGGAGTCTTAGCTTTCCAGTGAATATTTAGTTCATAATAGGAAGTCAGTACCGTCTCTGAATAAGGTTGTGGGATGTCTGAAGAATAACGTAGGAAACAAAGATAATACATAATTGTGTTTGGTAAATCATCTTTTTATAAATTGCAGAAAAAGTACTTTAAACCATACTGTATAGGAGACTGCTAAAATAAGTAGAAAAAAGAGCTTACAATATGCATTAGGCAAATTCAATTTGCACATAAATTAGAAACTTGAGTAACAGCATCTTGAAGAGTGGTAGAAAAGCTACTGTATCAGCAGGTTTACAATCTCATCGTATCTTGACTGAGTTATAAATAATGAGACCTCAATCTGTTCTTCAAATATATTTTATGAATAGTTTAGAATTTTTAGAGCATGCGTCATAGGTTCAGAAATAAAATCTAATTAACTAAAGGGAAAGTACTAGCATAAAAACATTCTGACTTCATAAAAATTTCTTCTGTGTGTTAATTAAAATGGGTTATGCTCACATCTACAAAATATTGTTAATTTTTTGTTTCAGGTTAAAGGTTTGCTTCAATTTCATATGCCATTTGGAGAAAAGTTTTCCTTTTATGGTTTTTGTTTAATGTGATCAATACTAGTCTTTGTCAGAAGTACAGATAGATGAGTCTTACATTCTTCAAAAATGGATTCCATTTTCATTTTTAGTGTTATTTCTAAGACAAATCCTGTATAAAGTGAGATTTTAAAAATGACTATAGATTCTGAATGAACTAAAATTTTTTATAGTAATTTTTAAAATTATATTCAGAGCATACACATAGATGCATACAAACTGAAAATATAACATTTAGAGTTCTAGGGTGAGTGGTAGGGAGACAAACCATAGCAAGGGCAAGATGGTTTGCTGTGTTTCTGAAGAAGGAGTCATCATAAAGTACGAGTCATATTTTATTATTTTATTTCTCAGTGGAATGTCTCCTGTTGAGAAAAGTGTTACTTCTCACCCTGAAGGAAATGCTAGAAGAAAATTGCAATAATTTATGCCAGACAATGTGTAGAGGATCCTGATAGGGTAGCTATTGCCAGATATTCACTAAAATTTGTCTCCACCTCTTCTGGACACACGGCTAGACTACTTTTCCAAACTTGTCTTGCAGATAAATGGACATATGACTTCATTTTAACCAATGAACTGTGAATGGTATGTCCTGTCTTTCCATAAAACTTCTCGTATGGGCTCCTCTTTGCCCTTTCTTGTTCTGCCCATTTGCTACAGATGAAAACTAGACTCCAGGAAATGGGTGAGTCATCAAATGGAAAGATTATTATTAAATGAATAACTATGAAAAGGACAGTTTGCTGTGGACAAAGAACATGTGTGTCTTCTACTATTAGTGAGTGAGAAATAAATGTCTATTGCATTCCAGTCTCTCTCAAACACATATTAGCCAATCAAATACACATATTAGCCTCTCCTAATATATTTATAATAACTTTATATATTTTTATTAGGAGATAGGTATTAAACATAGACTGGAATAAAAGCCCAAACTCTTGTAGGTTGACCTGTACTTAGAGCTTGCATATATAAGGCAGATTTTGTGGGTTTCCCAGGGAAGGGTGTGGGGGTGTCCTTTTTTAATACTTAACAAAGACAAATTTCAGCATTAGTCAGATAGATGATAAAATTTGGAGTGTTGGGAGATTATGATGTGCTCTGGAACTTAGTAGGGATGCTGTCTAGAATTTTCAGTACCTGTTTTCATATTTCTTGGGATTTCCAAGCTTTGAAAAATTTGGCTTTGTCATGCATTAATGGGTAATGTAAAGACCAGCTCCAAAAGCAACAAGGAAAACAGTTTCTGTTCTGTAGAAAACTCTTACACATCTTCATTTGTATGCAATGTTTTTGTTTTCGTGTATTTTTTGTTGCTGTCACTGATATGCTAATGATATGCTATTGCTATCTGGAATGCATTCAGCTACACATCACTGAATTCATTTTTGTGCAGAGAAGCAAAAACCTGAGACTTTAGCAATGATTACAATCTTCTGCTCAGTGAAGAAAGGCTTGAAGGCACAGACTTAGATACATAAATACAAAAGAAAAGCGCGTGGTGATAATCTTATTAACCTTGAGTTTTCCATCCCTTTTGAGTCTTCACATGGCAGAGTGAGAATTCTGCCAGGTGGTAGCCAAATTATAATTTTTTTGTTGATTTACTACTAACACTACACTCTTTCAAGAAATAAAAGGTGGAAACTTCATGTGGAAATGAATGTGAAACTAAAATTTCAAAGCAATTTTAAAAACTCAGTGTGCTGTTAATCAAAATAGAAATTATTCTATGTTTTTCTTAATGCTCATTAAAGAAATAAAATATATGACTCTATGAAAGAACTATATGTATGGGCAAGTGTGTTTGTGCACATACATTATTGATAATTTACTTTTTAAATAGTCCTCAAAGAAAATTCCATATTTTGGAACAATAAGACATTATAGGGTCTCCATGCTTTTCAGGAGGAAACACTGGAAAATAAAGAAGCAGAAGAAAAAGTTTTTAAGTCAATTTCAGAAACATTTAATAAGGGCTAGCACATGCCCAAAAGGCACAGCTGGTGGAAACATAGGTATGAATTATTAGACATACCCCATGCCTTCAATATCCAGAGAAGGTCCCTTTGACTAATCAGAAGTGAACGCTGACTGGCAATGTATTTATCAAGTACTTAGTATGTGCCAAACCCGTTCCATACATTATTTTATTCTATCCTCAAATTAGCCAGTAAGATAGGTTCTATTATTGTCCTACTTTATAGATGAAGGAACTGAGAAATTTAGAGGCTAAATATGTGCCCAGGGTTACCAGGCTTCTATGTGGTTGTACAGAGATTTGAACTCAGCCTGTCTGACTTCTGTGCTTGCATTCTAGGCCACTATGCTGTGTTACCAACAAAGCAACTGTTAATAAGTAATAAAAATAATAAAATGGTCAGAGAATTAATAATTGGGAAAGGGAATTTTTCAATACAGTGACAATAAGAAGAGAAAATTTTCTGACCATGTAAGGAAAATTTTATTTCTCTTCTTATTCACCATTTTACTTTGCACCAATAAAAATCTGCTTACTCTATGAAAGAAAGTCATTCTGTACTTAATAAAGATGGTGAATTATTGCTTAAGAAGTGGTTTTCTAGTTGAGAAAGGGAGCTATCACTGAAATAATTAAGACATAGTGGTAATTGAGTGGAGCATATTTTAGTCTCTTACTACTAGATATTTTAGTATTATTTAAAGTCCTTCTGAATATTTAATATGAAAACAAGTTTACTGCTTACTCTCCAATTCATTGAAATTCAGAAAAACAGACAAGAGTATGTAACAATTGGGTAAAAGGGTTATTAGGTCTTTTCTAAAAGATGTTTTGGAATCCTTAAACCATGAAAGTTGCTCTTATATTTCACAAGGCAGCTTCTCACTAGTTATTTACTTCAAGTTAGAGATTTCTTAAAATTCTTTGTGAAATTGGACAGGTGCAGGTTGAGACAAGTGGCATTTAGCAATTTGACTGTGGAGCACATTTTCCAAGACTAAATTGATGGCAAATGTGTATACACGATGCTTCAGAGCAGCACCGTTCAACTGAGCTTTCTTCCACAAAGGAAATGTTTTCTATCCATACAGTCCAATGTGGAAGTCACTAGCCCCATGTTGAGCCCCTGAAATGTAGTAAGTAAGTGTGATTTTAATTAAATTTATATTTAAATATGTAGTGACTAGTGGTCACTGTATTGGATAATGCAGCCATAGGGCAATTACTGATGTTATTTTGTCATTGCTTTTTGGTGATTTAAAGAGATGGGAGAGTTGAGGTAATCGGGCTTACATTCCAGGACATTATGGCAGCAGCTATTTTTCCTTGGAGCTAGTTGTACTTACTTTGCAGATTTCCTTTTAGAGTGAGATGTCTTAATAATTCCAAAGTAGAAAAAGAAAGTGTTCTTTGTTTAAATATGACCGTTTAAGAAAATTGTTGCTAACATTTTCTAGCTGATTTAAATACTTTAACCTATCATTCATTTCTTTTCAGGGATAAATTTGTTTTCAGATTTCTATCCAAAGATGGGGAGTCATGCTTCACAAGTCTGACAGGTTTCACGTGGGAGCATGTTGACATATTTATTGGCTACCAATGGGCATAATAAAATGGGCAAAATGAACAAAGGATAAGGTAGTTTGTACAGCATGTAGCCCCATTACTTTGCGATATAAAATACCATCTTATTGCAGATCAAAAAGCATTTCACAAATTCCCCAAACAAACATAAATAAGAGAAGAAACATAAAACTATATAACTCCATGAAATAATTTTCCCCAGCAGTGGGAAGTGTAATGCTTCAGCATTAAGTCCTTAGGTTGAACAGAGTAAGTGCATGAAGGAGTCAAAAGTACTAAGAAACCAATCATCTGCCTTCATTTGTAATTCTCTTTTATCCCTGCATTGAAAGCCCTGTCTGTCTAAGCAGCGGCAAGCAGCATGTACTCTGGAAGTGACTGAGACTCCAAAAGCTGCATGTGAGAAATGTGGCAGTCTCACTGCTCTGAGGAAATTCCTGCTTCAGAGAGAACCAGGATTTGAATCATTGTTGACAATATGAGGTGAACAGAAGATTAAAAAAAAAAAAAATCAAGGGAAACAAAGTTCTTCAGAATAGAGTAGTGCATACACAGATGTGGATCTATATCCAGGGAAAAATTAATAACAACCCATATATGTGCACATGTGCACACATACATTCTAAGAAATATGAAATGAAAGCTGGGCTGTATTTAGAAAAGTAGTTTTTAGGCTTCTCTGAAGTGATAATTGAACCTAATGTTATAATCAAAGAAATAAAGGGGACAATTGTTTTTCATATTTTGAACAGATTATTAGTTGTTCCCCAGTAAGACTCTTTTTTTGAAGATACTTGGGAATAAATCATAAATAATTGAAATTAGTGAGAACTTGCTGGTTGAGATGCAAAATGAAAAAATATATCTAATAATTCAATTTATAAACTATTTTTGCTTGAAATCTCTAGATAATCACATTTCTTTCATTGACAGCATGATATATATACATCAAAACATATGCATGTTAAAGTTGTAGCTAAACCAGGACATATGGATATAGAAGGTAGCATTTTAATGTGGGAACAAATTTTACCTCTTACATTTACTTGTTTTCTTCTAATTTTTATTTGGTAATTTTCTTTGACAAAGACTCCTTTTAGTGAATCATTCTCTAATTATATTGAGTTTTTTTGTCAATAAGGAAAGTGCAAAATATTGACCAGAAGCACTTACTTTATGGTATAATCTTATTTCTGCTATAAGTTACAGGAAATATGACTAGAAAGCACTCCTCTGAATTATTGCTATTTTTTAATTGAGAAAAATACATAACATAAAACTTTCCATCTTAGTGATATTAAGTGTACATTTCAGTAGTGTTAAGTATATTTACATTGCTTTGCAACAGACCTCTAGATCATTTTTTATCTTGCAAAACTGAAACTCTGTACTCATTAAACAATAATTTTTCCTCAGTTCTTAACAACCATGTTTCTACTTTATGTTTCTATGATTAGACTATTTGAGATACTTTTAATCAGTAGACTCACACTGTATTTGTTGTTCCATAATTGGCCTATTTTATGGATCATATGTTCTTAAGGTTCATCCATACTGTTTGTAGCATATAGTAGGATATCTCTTTTCTTAATGTTGCATAATGGTCCATTGTACGTACACACCACACTTTTTTATCCCTTCATCTGCTTTTTTTTTTGGGGGGGGTCTGGGTCTTGCTGTGTAGTTCAGGCTGGCCTTGAACTTATGGCAATCCTCCTGCCTCAGCCTCCATTCATCTGTTGATGGACATTTGGACTGCTTTTACATTTTGGCTGTTGTGAAAAAAGTTGCAATGGACACTCATTTGATCATATATATATATATGATTTTATATACATTTAATCATATATATTGCATTTTTTACCACATGCTATCAAAAAAGATAAACTAAGTACCTGCTTTTAACATACCTTTTTCAAAAGTGAAGGTAGAGACAGAAAACCAATGAGCAAACAAGTCATGTAAATAAGACAATTCCAGATTGTAAGTTCAATGACCGAAATAATGCAGGGAGATGGGATCGACAGACACTGGAGGTGGTGTAATGGAGGTGTAAATAGGAGGTGTAATGGCTGATACACTGTGTCAACTTAAGAAGTTTAGAAGCTTAACTAAGTGACTCAGCAGTCACTTAGGATATAGAGGACCCACCCTATGGCAGGTAGCCTGCATACAATATAAGAGAGGAAAAGAGGCTTACCTCCCCCTTTTGCTCTTGTTGCTTTGCTGTCTTTCACCAGCATGAATTGTTGCCCTTCTGCCGTGTCATCATGCCTTGGAACAAGCTGATTATGGACTGAAACCTCCACAAACTGTGAGCTAAATAAACCTTTCCTCCCTTAATTTTGGGTTTTGGGTATTTTGTCCCAGCAACTAGAAAAAAGTAACTAAGACAGGAGGCAATTGGTTTAGGTGGGTGGAAACAGTTTTCCTCAAGAAAGAGTGTTCAAGAGGAGATGTGCAGGAAAAGAAAGAAATGACCATGTCAGGACTTAGGGAAAGGATGCACTTGCTTTGGGTGAAGGATGAATGCAGATCTCTAGGCATCTATGACTTCACTATGTTTGGCACAGTCGCTGGGTTTGAGAAAGGAAAAAGAATGGCAGAAGTTGAGATTAGAATGTTAAGAAGGGGTCAATTTATACAGGAATTTCTAGACTATGATAAGAAGTCTGAATTCTATTTTAAGTGTACTCAGAAGCCATGGGGGGAGTTTTAAGCCTTTGCGTAGAAATAACTTGACATGAGTTATATTTTGACTATTGAAAAGAGAAAGAAGGCAGGGACTAAAAGTGGAAGCAGTTAGGCTAGAATAGCAATCTGGTGACAGCTGATGGTGGTGTGAATGAGGCAGGGTGTCTAATTTGAGTCCATAGATCTTACAAGGTGGAAGGTTGCCCAAATAATGCACAGCAAAATCAAAGAAGGGAGAAAGCAAGGAGCATATGCAATTTATTGGGCATTCCTGTGCTATTTACTAAACCAACTTAATGACTTCTCTTTGAGTTCAGCTGTGGCTATTCCATTCTGAAGATGATTTACAAATAATTATCAAATGATTTTTTTTTTCAGAAAGAGAAGGAAAAGCCATTTAAAACTTAGAAATTAAAAATACTTCTACTCAGTGCCCAAGAAAGTTATATTTTCCACCATAAAATGACTGACAAAACAAACTTTACAGAAAATTGATTTAATTGAAGTTATTGTTAGGGATTGCAAATATGTTTGGCTCATGCCACCGTTTCTAGAAATTTATAAATGGGTTTAGAATGTTGTTCAGGCACCAGAAAATAAACCTCCAAGCTATTTACTACCTCCATGATATATAAAGTTTGCAGTTTTGATTTTGTGTGATTATGTTCAGCAATGGTGACCTTTAGAGGCAACAATATTGAAGTGTAATGAGGAGATGTTTGATCACTGGTATACAATGAAGAGTTGGTGCTACTTCCCCATTTCTTCCTGGAATTCATGAAATTCAACTGACAGGCTTTAACCTTTAGACTGCTGAAGTTATAAAATGTATAGGGATTTAGGCTGTTTATACAACACGTTAGATATATGAAATTTTTAGACACTGTAGCTTCCTTTATCATCTGGTAAAATGATTTTGTATATTTAATAATATCAGTCACTGGTAACCATGACAGGCTGCACTTGGGTATATCTCAAGGTATATGAAGTCTAGTTTGATGAAAGTAGGAGTGGGGGTCATCGTGTAAAATAAATAGAAGGTGGGCATTCTCCCCAGACCAGACATTTTCAAAATAGATGGATAAGGCAAATTTACTTTGAGCTTAGAAGCTAGTAAGAGATAACCTGTGGGTCCTGCTTACTAAAATTGTCATTGAACTCATGATTGTTCTAAATAAAAGAAAGATAACAGTTAAATGCTGGTTGACTACAGGCTGTGATCACCAGATGTGGTCTCTTAGATGTAATTGGCAATGGCAATAATGGTAAAGGGGAAAGAATAATGGTAAAGGGGACAGAAGCTCAGGATCTGTGGCCCCAGCACTGTTTGAGTGATTCATAATATGCAAGCAAGGTTCCCAAACATATTATTCCTAATTCTTGCTTAGAATTCATTTTACTAAGTTACTCATTTCTTGGCTAATGATATAAAGACTGACAACACAATCAGCCTATCCCGAGTAATTATAAGATTTTGGTTCTCTAGTCAGAAATTTGTGGAGTGTAGAACAATTATGTCCAATTTCTAAATAAACTTGTGGTTAGAAGTTTATAAGTTAGCACTAGAAACTTAACCTGGAGGGGGAAATAACTTCCTAGGTATTAGTTAAACAACATGCATAAAGCATGAAATAAATGAATAGAAAATTAAATATAGAACCATTTATGGAAATAAAAATTTCCACCCTAATGGAATGTTTATGCTTCTTGTCTAGTTAATGATACTGTAGAATAAAACATATATTAAACACCTAGCTGCACTTGGAAATTCCAGATATGAATCAACCAGGAGTGTCATTGGCTTCTAGGACCTAGTTCTTTTTGTGTCATTGCCCAAGCCAGATTCAAACTCGCTGTGTACCCCAGATTAGCCTGGAACTCGCAGTCCTCCTGCCTCAGCACCCCTTAGGGTTGAGATTAAGGGTGTGCACACCCATCCCCAGTTTAAGACCTAGTTTTTTTGACAGCAAATTCTAATCTTATTTCTTTTTGTACCCCTGGTCTTTTGCACAGAATCCGGAAGGTAGGCACTGAGTGAATTTTTATGGAATTAGTAAAGGAAGGATTAAGATAACCAAAAGAGAATTACAGTAAAAACCTTAACAAATGACATGATTAATGAACTTACATTTTGTATACACATATAAGAAAGAGGGCAGTGTGAGTAAAGCAGCATGTTTCTTAAAGTAAAATTATTGAATATTTAGAAAAGCTGGAGCTAAACTGATACTTTGCAATTTCATTCAGTGCCTTAGGGAATATTTGCAAACCTTTGAAATTCGAGAGGGGAAATTCAGAGGTATATTCTGAGGTATAATCAGAAGAAAGAGTTAATGATATGTAGGACATGGACAATTTTTTGTTTAAGTATTACGCCTGTCCTCTTGGATTCAAGTCTTTTTTTTTTTTTTAAATGTGGGGTTTAGAGTTCCAAATTTTTAAAAAAGAATTGCTAAGATCTGAATTCTGCTTCCAGATATATCCAATACCTTATATCAATCCATATTAATCTCTGACGCTTAGAAAGTAAATGTTTCTACAAGTAATCATTTCTGTCTTCTCCTAAGAGACCCAAGAATCAACTGGCAAGAAAGAGTATCATCATCTCGTACAGTCATCCTATGATTCTAGGCAGACATATATCTCACCCGTAAGATATATGGCAGTGGATATTTTATAGTCTGACTGGGTAGATGTTTCTGTGATAAAGCACTTACACACTGAAAAATCATGCGAGGCTTCTCTCTTTCTCTGTCTCCAATTATACCTCCTCTTTATCTTATTGCCTATTTTAGTGCTTTTCAAACTGAGCTATGAAGACAGAACAAATCAGGCTCTCTAGAGGCGTTTTTTGAGTTGAAGGGGCAGTGAACAAACAGAGTTCCCTTGGCTTTCTTCTTTTTAAATTTATTTTTTTAGTCCATGTTTGCAGCACATAATAATCACATTTATCATGGGGAGTTGGTACGTGTACATAACATGTTAATTCTTTGGCTAGTGAAATTCCTCGTCATAAGACTCCATTTAGAAAATGGGAAACTATCTGTATGTAAAGAAATGTCTGTTTTGGTTCACTTTGGAGAGGCATATCCAGATATATTTTGCTACTGGCTACTTTCTAAGTTTGATTCTTTTTAACTGAACTTACATTTTAAATGTTAAATTTTCAATGTTAAAGATTTTGAGGGCCGGTGAGATGGCTCAGTGGCTTAAGCGCCTGCCTGGCAAGCGTGAGGACCCCAGATCAATTCCCAGAACCCACATACGAAAAAAGGGCCGGTGATATCGCTCAGTGGCATGGGCGCCTGCTGGCAAGCGCGAGGTCCTGAGTTCGACTTCTGGTATCCACATTAAAAAAAAAAAAGGGTCGGTGAGATGGCTCAGCGGCATAAGCGCCTGCCTGGCAAGTGCGAGGGCCAGAGTTCGACTCCCGGAACCCACATACGAAAAAGGGGCCGGTGATATCGCTCAGCGGCATGGGCGCCTGCTGGCGCATGAGGTCCTGAGGTTGACCCCTGGTACCCACACACACAAAAAAAAATAATAATAAAAAAAAAAGATTTTGAAAGTTCAGAGGATATAGGAACAATAAAGTTGGATAGTAGTTTTGGTGACCTTCTATAATTTGGGGGCCTAAAAAGGAATATAATATAGAACTATGATTAGAGATTTCCCAGGCCCCAGGCTAGATCCTTAGAAGAGGCTTTTGGGACTGAAGGGTACTGAATTTCTTTTAGCTAGATAGAAAAGCCTCTTCTAAAGATATGTGAAAAGAAGGGATATTAATAACCATCCACACTTTTTACCATGCATTTTTAAGTGAGAATTCTGAGAAAATATAAAGATAGATCTACAGAAACAACAACACTTAAATTGGTTTTTTAATCTGAAGATTAGAGGAGGAAATTCACTACAGATGAAATACAGTACATTTTAAATGACCACTAGTCATGAAGTTGTAGCTGCTTAAGTAATTACATGAAAGAGACGGGGAAATGTCAAAATTACATGGGTACCAGTGAGAACAAGAGCAGAGCTGAGAGCCGTGTGGCATGACAATATCATGAGGCCTGACTAAAGGTGCGATGCTTAGAGCTCCTTGAAAAAAGGCACTGCAGGATTCTAAAACCCTCTCTATGACATGCTGACACGATGCACACCCCCAAATTCAGTATCTTTAGGGATCAATTTCTGTGCCATTTAAACTATCACTAGATCTTTAAAATAAATTCAGATTTTTATCTAAATGACATATAACCTAGAAAGAGTCATATCATAACTATTTCAAAGCCTAGAAAATTTATACATCTTAATTTTTAATTGACATGTAATTGTACACCCTTATAGGGTACAAGGCAACATGTTGATGCGTGTATACAGAGTGTTATAAGAAGATCAGGGTAACTTGCATATCTACAACCTTAGATAATCATCATTTCTGTGTTTGGGAAACATTTAAAATCCTTTCCAGCAGCTGTCTTGAAATATACAATTAATTGATGCCAACTACAGCTACCCTATTTATGACAGAGCATTAGGGATTATTCCGCCTATCCAAGTGTACCCTATATCTATTATAGGTGGTTTATTTTATTCATAATCACAGTAGGCAAAATAATATTTTTCTTTTATTATCTTTGATTAATATTTATCAAATACTTAGTATGTACCAAATGCATTGCATACGTTATTTTATTCTGTCCTCAAATTAGCCAGTAAGATAGGTTCTATTATTGTCCTACTTTATAGATGAAGGAACTGAGCAATTTAGAGGCTAAATATGTGCCCAGGGTTACCAGGCTTCTATGTGGTTGTACAGAGATTTGAATTCAGCCTGTCTGACTTCAGTGCTTGCATTCTAGGCCACTATGTTGTGCTACTAACAAGGCAATTGTTAATAAATAATGTTTAGTCTGCTTGGGCCGCCTTAACAAAGTGCTGGAGATTGGCCTGCTTAAAAGACAGAAGCTTATTTGCTCCAAGTTCTGAAGACTGGAAGTCCAAGGTCAGAGTGAGCTCAGGGCTGGTGTCTGGTGAGGGCTGTGTCTCCGCTCAGGCTGTGTCACCCCTTTCTCACTGTGTGCTCACAGTTGATATTCTTTGTGCAAGGAGAGAGAACAAGTGAGCTCTCTGGCATCTTTTCATAAGGCCACTGATCCTACTGCATTATGATCCTCCCTTACAACTTCATTTAACTTTATTTCCTTAGAGTCACCATCTCCAAATACAGTCACATTATGGGTTGAGGCTTCAATATATGAATTTTAAGGGCACACATTCTGTTCATAAGTCATATCTTTCATTTTCATGAAAGAGTCACTTTCTACGTTAATTACATTTCAGTCTAGTCTATCAGAATGACCACTTGCACACGGCTTTCATCCTCCATCTCAAATGGAGGGTGTGTCTAATGTCCATCCCTCCATCGGGAGAGCATCTCCACTTTGGTGCTCCTCTGTCCTGGCATAGGACATCTGCAGACTGCTGGGGAGAATGTGACCTTATGATGTTCTTCTCAGCCAGTCTAGCTCCATATATCTTTCCCTGTATGAGCATGAAGAGATATACAACCCTCAAGGACTTTCTTTTCATCTATTTTTTCATTTATCTCTTACTTCTTACAGTTCAGATACTTCCATTTTAGACAATGTTTCTGATATGTGCTCAACACTCAGGCCACATCCTCTTCTCTGTACTTTTTGTTTATATTTTCAACTCCTTTTAAAGAAACCCACGGTTGTGTTACACGTGAACCATAAAAGAAGCAGAACAAAACGAAATAAAACTTGGATACTAATCATGGTGGACAGGGAATGGGATTTAGTAAATCTAAGCCTACTTCAAGGAAAAATAAAGCCTCAGAGCAAGACACAGGTTTTCAACACAGAATGGCTCAAATTCATCATTGGTGTGTTATCTCTGTGGTTTTCATCTTTTTACAAGTAACTAGGTAAGGTCAGCCAGACTCAGAAGTTCTAAGAAGTTCTTGAAAATCCTGGCTACATCACATAAATTGGTGGTGACCTTACTGTTCATGAAATGAGCCATTTGCACTAAATGACCCTGAAGGTCCCTCTAGGTTTAAAATCCAGTGTTGGTCCATGAAGTAGATTTCAGACCAGACTTTTGATGTTCTACTCTTTCTCTCCTCTAATACCTTTCTGTGTAGGGGAGATTCTGGAGGCAAGGGTTATGGCTGTGTCCCAGAACAGATGCAGAGTCTGGTAGTGGGGCAAATGGAGAGGAGGGGACAAAGCCGAATGCCTTCACCATCTCCCAAGTTCTTCAGAACATCTTGGCCTTGCTGCCTTTCATTTTCCTTTTGAAATAGTCTCCTTTTTTCTCTCTTATGGAACTAAATTTCTTGACTATGTTATTTTCTCTCCTTTTTCAAGGGCTCAACTTCTTCCTCTTGCCTCTTAAAAGAAAAAATTCTCCAGAACTCTGTGCTTAGACTTTCTACAAAGTTGAGCAGCGAATGCAGTGCCTCACAATCTCAAATCAGAGCATTATATGAGGATTTCACTACAGGCTGTCTGTGAAGTGCTCCCAGCCCCAAGTCCTTGAAGTCTAACAGGATATCTAAAGTCCACCACCCTCAGATTTCTCTAAATGCAGCTGGGTAGTACATCCTGTCCAGTTTAACTCTGAAATGTCCACTTAATCTCTTGCTCTTTATCCTAACTCTTATTAGGTCCAAGGAACCTCTGAAAGGTACTTTACAAAAACTCTGAATAATTTCCCTGCCTCCAATTAGCATAATAGGCTACCATCAGGAGAATCTCCTCCAAATGGCTATGATCATGTGAGTCCTCTTCCTATGAGTTATCAACATGCTCTGAGCCTGGTCCCTTTAATACCCATGTCAAGTACAGCCCTTGGCAGGGTTGTGAGGCTGTCTGTAACCTGGCTCCAGACTGGTGCCATCTTGCACTTCTTCCTAACCAGCTTGTGCCCCAGCAATGCCAAGACTGCATTCTGTGGACAAGCTTTGGGCTGTCCCCTCATGCTGTTCCCTAACCCAGTGCAACCATCACTTGCTCATCAGGCCCTCTATGCCTATTTTATGTACTAAAATTTTATTTATTTTTTTGGTGCTAGAAACCATAGATCAAAGTATCCCAATACTACTTAGAATATAGCTTAAGTTTAAAAAAAAATATTTGTACAATGAATATTGATTAAATCCACTGGCTCAATCTTAGAGAGAGAATATGGGAGTGTTACTCCTTGTGATCAGTAAATGAGTGTGACCACTCTCTTAAAAAAATCTAAATCCTTAGAAAATTTGCGTGCACTTCTTTCTGTCATAAGTGTTTTGGCTATAATATTATGTTAAATCTTCCCCCACTAACTTTCCCAGTTTAGAATTCTTATAGCATCAAATGATACAGGGAAAAACCAATATATAAATAGTCTCCTGACAAAAATGGAAATTTTTCACATCGAATGAAGACTCTTTCAGATTTAGACATATTAGCTTCCCCCCCAGTGGAGTATCACAATTGTTATACAATAACTAGGACAAAAACTGAGCTCACATTTACTTTAAATGTGGGTATGAGCCAACTTGGAACTATATCGCACAATTCTTACTTTTAAGAACTAGTACATTGGGTGAAAAAGGCTTATGTAACAAAGCTAAGTTAAATATTGT